>OZ030015.1:19219956-19289956 GCA_964023405.1 Apodemus agrarius
AAGATATGCATAAGCATCACACAGTTGCCTACCTTTTCCCATGACCGTTTAGGTGAATAAATGAATGGACAGTATATAACCTGACAATTTACTGTTAGGCAATTTGATTGTTTTTTTTTTTTTTTTCAAGTCAGGGCTTCTCTATATAACAGCTCTGGCTGTCCTGGAACTAGATTTATAGACCAGGCTGGCCATAAACTCACAGAGATCTGCCTGGGATTAAAGGCATACACCATTATGCTTGGCCTACTAAGCTTTTTAATTGCTTCAAAGTTTTTACTGAAATACGTTATAGTGGATATCTTATAATGAGCATTTTAAAGCATAATTAGTGAGCTCACGATAGATAAATCTATTATCAGCCAGTTATCGACTGATTGCAAGCACGAAGCACTGTGCTAAATGACTTTTTTTAAATATACGTTTCATTTGAGGACCTGAAAAGCAGAAAAGACTTCTGAAGTTGAAATCCCTCAGCACATATTAAAAACTGAAAACAAGAATATGAAGTGTTCTCGAGCTAAATCTTAATATCTCACTTGATTTGTTTGAGAACTCTCTAGATCAGTGAGTCCCAACTTCCTAACACTGTGACCCCTTAAAACAGTTCCTTACCTTGTAGTGACCCCCAACCATAACATTATTTTTGTTACTACTTTATAACTGTAATTTTTGCTACTGTTATAAATCAGACTGTAAATATCTGTGTTTTCCTGTGGTCTTAGGTGACCCCTGGAAAGGGTCTTTTAACCCCCAAAGGGTTGCAACCCACAGGCCGAGAACTGCTGCTCTAGGGAACTTTTGTGGAGTCAGCTAATACCCCCCATCCCATTTCCTTCCCCTTCCCCACAGGCGTCCATAACTATCCAGAGTTTCATGTTTACATTTCTCTCAAATTCCTAATTGTTTTCTTAGTATGGATGTGTCAGTAAACAATGTATTCAACCTATCTTAAGGTTTATGAAGTCCACACAACTCTACATAGTTTGGACTTAATTTTCTCCAAATGGTGCCTTAAAGGTGTTTTCCTATTGATACATCATGTCCTCTTAATTAAATATATGCATGGCTTCCTACTGAAGACATTGTATCAACTCACCCATTACTCTAATGAGCATTCAACTTTCTCCCATAATTTTTATTGATGTCTTTCGAAATAAATTATTTTTAAGATTATAATTACAAAATTTCCCCTTCGCTTCTCCCTCCAGACCCTCCCGTATACCCTGCTCTCTTTCAAATTCATGCCCTTTATTTCTCATTATTTGTTGTTATACACACAGACACACACACACACAGACACACAGACACACACACACAGACACACACACACAGACACACACACACACGTTTATTCCTAAACACACATATATAACCAGCTCATCCATATAACGTCATTTATATGCGTGCCTTCAGGGCTGACCATTTGGTATTGGACAAAGGATGTGTGCACTCCCCGAAGGAAGGCTATTTCTCTGGCTCCCAGCATTCCTTACTTGTTCTTTGTGTAGGGCTGCGGCTTCCTGGCTTTTGCCCCATCCACTTTAGTGTGTCTATTGTTGCTTCCTTTTTCATCTCAGGTTCAGGCAGTCCCTGTTACACAGTTGGTGAGACTTAATGAGTGTAGCTTCTGACATTACTAGAAGGCACACTTTCACAGGAAACTCAATGATCCTGGCTTTCACAAATTTTCTTACCCCTCCCCTTCCCACCCGCAAAGTTTCCTGAACCATAGGTGTAGGAAGTATTCTGTAGATGTATCTATTGGGACTAGGCTCCACAACTCTGCATTTTCATTGACGGTGCTTTTCTGTAATTGTCTCTATTTCCAAGAGAGGTTTTATTGGTGAGGGATGAGGAGTAAATTTATCTGTGAACATAAGGACAGATGTTTAGAATGTAGGTAGGGACTCTGCTGGCTTCACAGAATGGCAACTGTAGGTTTCCCATGAAGATTCATGACTTCACTGGCCCTGGGTAGTTAACTAGGTGTCTGGTAGGAGGCATGCTCTCCCTCTTGTTGAGTGGCTCCTAAGTTCAGTCAGAGAGTTGTTGGCTACTAACAAGATCCGTGTGTCACTGTAGCACCCTTGGACTTATGGGTGTGGCTGCCCATTGTTGTTCGTAGAGGTCATAACTGGGTGGGATAGTTGATTTCCTCCTCTGTTAGCTTGCATGGTGCCTTTTGAAATCATGACATCTAGTTCCCAGGAAGGAGCTTCTCTGAACAGTTCCAGCTCATTTCTTCAAGGCCTCCGAATCTGTAGTGCCTGGAGTCTTCAGCAACAGGGACTTACCTTCCACTCTGGAAGGTGACCAAGGGCAACAACAGCTGTAATGGTTTGGGAGTCTCTTGGACAGCCCTAGACAACAACTTGATAGAGGACTTCTCACACCTGGTGGTGTGGGTTTTGTTGGATTGGATGGTCTTCAGCTTTTGGAAGGAACATTATCAGGCCAGATCAGAAAGGGTCATTTAAACCATATGTATTTATGCAGTCTTATATATATATATATATATATATCAGAGAGTTTGGGTTTTTTTTTGTTTTTCTAGGTAGTTAGTTCTAAGATTCCTTATGACTTTCTCGGACATCCTCACTGTTATTTTACACTCCTCTTCTCCTTCTTTATCTCTTTCTGAAAGCCTAGTTGGAGCTCCCTGGTTTCCCTATCTCCCCAGATTAGATAAATTACGTCCACTATGCCCTCTCCACTGCTCTCCCTGCTTGTGTCCCTTTGACACGGTATCTTTGTGTATGGGTTAGCACTGCATCCAAATGGCGTTTTTTTGGAAACACAGTTAGATGTGAAGTAACTTGGTTTCCAATGGTATTCGGGAATCTGTGGGGAGGAAAGGCTTCTCCTGCCATGATTCTTGCTCTGTAGCCAACACTGAGAAGCACTGCCCTGGATTGTATGTAGTTCAGTATGTTGTATGACTACTAGGCTGATTACTAGGACGGTATGTATTTCCATACATTGAGCCTGCTACTCTGCTGTCTGTCTCTCTATTGCTGTGATAAGGTCCATGACCAAAAGCAAGTAGGAAAGGAAAGGTTTTATTTGGCTTACAGTTCACTGTCCATCATCAGGGAAAACCAAGGTAGAATCTCAAAGCAGGAGCCTGGAGGCGGCAGGTGAAGCAGAAGCCATAGAAGATTGCTGATTACTGGCTTGCTTCTCCTGGCTAGCTCAGTTGACCACCTACCTGGGGAATGACACCACCCACAGTGCATTGGGTAACTTCACATCAATTATCAATCAGAAAAAAAATCATGGCAGACAGGACAACTGCTGTGTAATGGTTTCTCAGATGGGGTCCTACTGTGGGCTAGTCACTGGATGACGCTCTTCTACATGTTCTTATCACCCTATCTTTGCTCTCGACAGCAGATGGGAAGAATCCAAGCTTAAGATAAATACGCTCAGCAGAGTTAGAAGTAACCTGTGATTTCTAACTTAACCGTCAATGGTGATTAGTTGCTGGAGGTGCCTGTGCAGAATACAGAAATGATTCAGAAGTCAGCTAGGAGCTTGGTGGATGACTGCTATGATTGATTAGTGATGTCTAGTATGGTTTAGACCATGGTAAGAAACACATAGTTGCAAAATCACTAGGGTGCCACCTAAGTCTGCCTGCCACCAGTCAGCAAGGAAGACCAATTTTCTGGGAACTTGAGTTGATGTAACCAAAGAACTCAAGGAAAAGAAAATTCAGTGTCTTCTTTTTCTAAAACCTTGCCCTGTGTTAGTTTGTGGAACCAGTATGTCTTGGCTCACCAGTGCAATGAGCTCTCCATCCTTCTCACCCAGAAAAGAATGTCAGTTAGAGCTCAGACCTGTCTTTCCTTGAATTCATGGTGTGGGCAAAGCTGCCGAGACTCTGAGATCCCGGATTCCTCATTGTAAAAACAGATGACGTCCATGCCTCATGTTGGTAGGAGGAGCAGTTATAAATAGATAGTATTGTCCTGACCAAAGCAGGGTAATGGTTTGTGCCTTATCATTATTCCTATTAAAAACTGAAGTAATACCCACTGTGGTTCCTTCTGCATTAGATATGGTTTAGATAATCCCGATTGAGGTATGTTTAGAAAAATCATCTCAAGCTGAAATAAATGGAGATTTGGGCAGTATTGTGGCCAGTTTTCTATCAACTTAACACAAGCTAGAGCCATCAGAGCGTAGGGAACTCGTTTGAGAAAATGCCTCCATAAGAGGAGACTACAGGCAAGGCCTAGCTCATTGTGGGCGGTGCCACCCCTGGGCCTGGTGGTCCTGGGTTCTGTAAGAAAGCAGGCTGAGCAAGCCGTGAGAAGCAAGCCAGTAAGCAGGACTCCTCCACGGCCTCTGCAGGAACTTCTGCCTCTAGGCTGCCACTCTGGTTGAGTACCTACCTTGGCTTCCTTTCAGTGGACTGTGACTTGGACTATGTAAGCCAACTAAACCCTTTGCTCCTCAAGTTGTTTTGGTCATGGTGCTTCACCACAGAGATAGGTACCCTAACTAGGGCAGGCAGAGATGATGAGACACTGGACCATTTGGGGCAATGATATTTCTGAGGGTCTTGGGCACTAGTCCATGAGAACTACTGATGAATAGGCTCTAAACACAGGTGAGGAGGTGAGTCCCCCTTCCAGATGCAAGAGCACGGAACAACTAGCCACACAGACCCAGCTCCCTAGAGCATAACTGTGTCAACTATGAACACGCGTTTACAATTCACAACCCTGGGTGTCAGAACCTTTATACTGCTAAGGTGGGGTGGTGGGGTGGTGGGGTGGTAGGGTGGTGGGGTGGTGGGGTGGTGGGGTGGTGGTGGTGGTGGTAGAAATAAACAGGGACATTTTTGAGAACTCTTCTTTCAACTCAGTCGACAAACATTCCATCACAAATGAGGACAAGAGGGCAGGGCACGAATTCAAAAGCAAATTGTTCTCACTACAGTCTGGAGCCCGGCATCTGCTTGGATTCTGAAGAGATTATGGAGGAGTCCCTTCTGCTTCTTTTTATTAAAAATCGCACTCAGAGCTGTGCAACTTCCCAGATGTGCGGAGCATAATAATAGATGCCTGGTGTAAAAGTCCTGTATCTTTATTTATCAACAACACACACTGGTGAATGTGAATCAAAGCAAGGACTTAAGACTCACACCAGAAGAACACTTCATTGGAAAGTGTGCATTGTGGTAGCTATGATTCAATGAACAAGAAAACTAAGGCTTATGTAAGATGTTTTTGCCTTGTTTTTAGAAGGGTGGTTTCTTGTTTTGCTTTGCTTTGCCTAAGTATTTCTAAATATTTTCACGTAAGGGGTTTACCTATTAGGGGACTGTAGTGTGTTGAGTTTTGACAAATGTTCGCAGTTGTGCAATTGAAATCATAACTGAGATAGGGAAGGTTTTCATCACCAAAGGAAGTCCCCTGGAGGTCTCGCTATGGCCAGTTAAATCCTCTATGGCCCAGGCCTGGGCTCTCTGCAATCTGGTTTCTGACCTGCACGCTGCTTTTTCAGAATGTCATATACTCTAATCAGGGACCGTGTAGGCCTGTGTTTCGATTCGCTGGCGTAATGCTTCTGAGATCCTCCGTGGATGTTCAGTGAGCTCACAGTTGTGTTTCCTATTAAACCGGCCGTCCGTTTTCCAATCAATAAACGCTGGAATTGTTTCTACCATCCACTTGCAATAAATAAAACTTTCCAGACTCAGCTGTGGAGCCCTGGATCCGTGGAGCCACGGAGCTGTGGAGCTGAGTCTTCCTCTGCTTGGTTAAAATATTAGAACTGGGGCTTGTAGATCATAGATCAGGCTTTCATGAGGACCTGTTGCAGTGTCCATTCTGCTACCCCCCCCCCCGGGATTTGCATGGGCATCCAGTCACCCTGTTTCCTCAACAGCTTCTTTTCATGTTAGCCTTTCTATGGAGCCAATGGTGCTATCCTCTTGGAGATTTTAATTAGCATTAATTTAATCTGCATTAGTAATGGCAGTTGCCTTTAGTTTCTACTCACTGGTTTATTTGACATCTATAGCTCCTCCTTGGCAAAAAAATAAAAAATAAAAAAATAAAAAAATAAAAAATAAAAAAATTCCAGCTTTGCCTGCTTAAAAAGACTGAGTTGCTTAACTTACCATACACATGTTTTAAATTTTGATTAAATCCGATTCGTCTCCCCCCTACCCTGTTAGCCTGTACTGTCTGTATCAAAGCTAACAAATCTCAAACTTAAAAGATATTTTTCTCTTACGTTTTCTTCTATGATTTTCATGCATTTAGCCCTTATACTTATTCATAAACCATTTCCAGTGAATGTTTATATAGTGCAGAAAAGGCATTGGGTTATTTCTTCAGCCAGTTGTCCTAGTACATTGCTGAAAAGCCAATGTGCTAGCCATTGGATTCCATTAGCACTTTGGTTGAAAAAAATCAATAAACGTATATGTGGAAACATTGTTTTATTCTGTCTGCATAGTTGATTTTTTAAGGCTCCACATATAATTGAGATCATGCAATATTTTCCTTTCCACGTCTGGTTGATTTCACTTAGCAGAATGCCTTCCAGATGCACTCTTGTTATGGAGAATGTCCAGGTCTCCTTTTTAAAGCCCAAATAATATTCCATTGTAGATCATGGCCAGCTTCTCCGTGAACTCACCCATAGGTGGGCACGTAGATTGTCTCTGTCTCCTGGATATTGTGCAGGATCCGGCAATGTACGTGGTGTTATCTCAACCACATGGTGATTGCATCTCCTCTGCGTGCACACCTAACAGAGGCATGTGAGCCATATGGCACTGACATCTCTAATTTCTCAGAAAACTCCTGGCTGTGTTCTATGATGACTGTCACAATGTACGTTGCCACCAAGAGCTTATAAGGATTCTTTCTTCTCTACACATCAACCCATGGGGGGACGATTATCCTTTGACATTTATTATTACTTTTGGCAGTGGAGGAGGGACTGAACCCCGGCCTTATGCACACTAGGCAAGCACTCTACTGAGCCTCCATGTCAGCTCTCTTGACTTAGGTAGCAGCTATCCTCCTGGGTCTGAGGCAATAGCCAACAATGATTAGCCTTTCCTGATGATTAGACGTGTTCAGTGGTTTTGGTCAGAAGGTGTCTTATCTAGCTTTTTACTAATATCTTCCTATAAGATTTAGCTTTGTTATTTTTAATTATGTATTTGTGAGTCTATCCGTGAAGGGGTTTGAACATCTATGCAGTACTCGTGGAGACCAGAAGAGGATGCACGCTCCCCTTGGTTCTGAGGTTACAGATCATTACTAACCACCTGGCCTGGACGGCTCTGACCAAGTTTAAGTCATCTGCAAGAACAGTGTGTTCTCTTAACCACTGAGCCATCTCTCCAGCCCTTTACCTATTTCTTAACTTGATTGTTTTCCTACTACTGGGTTATATGAGTCATTATACATTTTGGGCATTCATTATTCCCTATTAGATATCCAGTTTGACCATATTTTCTCCAGTCTATTAGCTGCTGTTTCATCAGTACTGTTTTCTGAGTCTATGTGATCCTTCTTTTAGCAAACACTACACTATTGGGATTATTCTGGCCTTTTAGTAAGTTTCAAGCTGGGTTTTGTGGATTCTACAACTTTATTCTTCTATTAAAGAAACAGAACAACTTGTGGTCATGCTGTGTAAATTGTGAGGCTAGATGATATGACATCTGCAACTTTGTTTTTATTTTTATTTTGCATACACAAACATTTGTCTGCATGTGTGTATGTATTTATAGTGAGTGCCAGAAGAGGGTGTCGGATCCCCCGGAACTGAAGCTACAGTTATGAGCCTGCATGAGGGTGCTAAAAAACCAAACTTGGATCTTATTCAAGAGCAGCCAGTGCTCTTGACCACCGAGCCATCTCTCCAGCCCCTTCTTTTATTATTCAAGAATACCTCTTGTAAGCACTTTAGATCCTTTGTTTATATGAATTATAGAATTACCTTGACAATTTCTTTTTAAAATCATCTTGATTTTTATTGGGATTGTGTTGAATGTATTGAGGGGAACTGACTTTGTAACCTTTTCGAGTCTTCTAATTCCAGATCACAAGTACAGCTCTCTTTTCCTAAGGTCCTCTTGGGCACTTTTATTAACATTTTACCCATTTTAGTTTTGTCCTAAAATCCTGTTTCTTATGCAATAGAAATGTTGCTATTTCATCATTTCTACTTATTGCCAGTTTTCTAAGAACTTTGATTTCACACATCAATCTTCAATCTTCTTAACCTTACGAACTCTTTCTAGGTTGTATTGGATTGCATGTTGGTGGCCATGTTGTCTGCAGTCAGAAGCCCATACTTGAGCCCTGTGGTCTGAGGTGGCCACCAGCTCGGCTGGGTGCACAGGTAACACCAGAGTTGGGGATCGCTTGGGACGCAGCCCACCTGGGTTTCTTCTGCCTGCAGGAGCTGGGCAGCTCTACAGCTGCCTGGGCGTGTGTCCTGTGTGGGAGCATCTGACTTGCAGGGAGTCCTGCGGTTAGAGGGAGCCCTGCGGTCTGAGGTCGCCACCATCTTGGCTCCTGTGACCAAGTGGCCACCTCAGCAAGAGACCTGTGCCACAGCTGACACGGGGAAGATCCCACTTCCTGATATTCTCTAGAGAACCAGCAGGAGCAGGTTAATTGCCACTGCCCCTTTCCATCAGATGTAGCAGACCTGTGCCACATCTAACACAGCGAAGATCGTACTTCCTGATACTCTCTTGAGAATGGACAGGAACAGGTTATTTGGTAGAAGCAGGGCATTCGAGAACATAGCATCAGCAGAGCTGTCCTGGCAGCAAGCCCTGTCCTGGGCTGTTTGCCCTGCAGAGTGATCGGTGTTTGGAGAGGGTCCTCACAGCTTCCACCATCTTCACTACCGGGTGGACCAGACAGGCAACACCAGGTACACAGAGACAACCCGAGTATAGCATTGCTTGGGACAAAGCACACCAGGGCTCCAACGGCACCCAAGAGTAGGGCAGCACATCAGCAGTCTGTGCCAGGGGAAACCCAGTCATCCAGGGGTGCAGAAATAGCCTTACAGGCCCATAGGAGGGTCAAGCACCAGCCAGTGACAGCAGGACCAACTAACACCAGAGATAACCAGATGGCAAAAGGCAAACGTAGGAACATTACTAACAGACATCAAGGCAATATGGCAGCATCTGAACCCAATTCTCCAACAACAGCAAGTCCTGTATACCCCAACACACAAGAAAAACAAAATTTGGATTTAAGATCACTGGTCATTATGCTGTTAGAGGAACACAAAAAGGACATAAATAAATCTCTTAAAGAAATACTGGGGAACATGAATAAGAAGACCTTACAATGGAAACACAAAAATCATTTAAAGAAATTCAGGAGAATATGGGTCAACAGATAGAAGCCAATAAAAAGGAAACACAAAAATCACTTAAAGAAATGCAGAAATTGAATCAACAGGCAGAAGTCATGAAAGAGGAAACACAAAAATCTATTAAAGAAATACAGGAAAACACAAACAAACAAGTGAAGGAACTGAGCAAAACCATCCAGGATCTAAAAAAACAGGAGTAGGAACAACTAAGAAATCACAAAGGGAGACAACTTTGGAGGTAGAAAACCTTGGGAAGAAATCAGGGGCCATAGATGCAAATACCAACAACAGAATACAAGAGATAGAAGAAAGAATCTCAGATGCCGAAGATACCATAGAAACCACAGTCAAAGAAAATGCAAAAAGCAAAAGGCTTGTAACCCAAAACAACCAGGAAATCCAGGACACAATGAGAAGACCAAACCCAAGGATTATAGGTATAGATGAAGAGTGAAGATTTACAACTTAAAGGGCCATAAAATATCTTCAACAAAATTATGGAAGAAAACTTCCCTAACCTAAAGACAGAGCTGCCCATGAATATACTAGAAGACTACAGAACTCCAAACAGACTGGACCAGAACATAAATACCTCCTGTCACATAATAATCCAAACCCCAAATGTACTAAACAAAGAAAGAATATTAAAGGCACAAAGGAAAAAAGGCCAAGTAATATATAAAGGAAGACCTATCAGAATTACACCAGACTTTCTCACCAGAGACCATGAAAGCTAGAAGACCCTCGGCAGATCTCATGCAGACTCTAAGAGAACACAAATGCCAGCCAAGACTACTATACCCGCAAAACTCTCAATCACCATAGATGGAGGAACCAAGATATTCTATGATAAAACCAAATTTACACATTATCTTTCCACAAACCCAGACCTACAAAGGATAATAGGTGGAAAACACCAATACAAGGAAACTACACCCTGGAAAAAGCAAGATAGTAACCTTCTTTCATCAAAGCCAAATGAAGATATCCACCCAAATATAAAAATAACATCAAAAATAACAGGAAGCGGGGAGAACCTGGAGGCCAGCTATGCTTTGCTATGCAAAGTTATACACCTCATTCTCTTGACCTAGCTGAACCCTGTCTTCATTGTGATTGCCCTATTGCCTAGACCAGACCTGCCTGGTTACTTTAAAACTTAAACCAGGTCTACCTCTGGTTAGGACTGGAAATTAAACCAAAATCCAAAGGTTAAAAACTACTAAGATCAAGTGCTAGGCCAGGAAGAGGCCCTGGGATCTGACAACAGACCTCCCTGCGGATGGAGAGTAATCTGAAGGCCCGATACCCAGAATCGAACGCCAGTCTTCCCCAGTCCTGTGGCGGTAGCTATGTCTTTTCATAAAGAGCGCGGACGCTGCGCCATGCTGAATTTGATCCCTTTGGAGATACCTTCCAGGCGCCTGCCTTGGCCAAGTCATGTGACCGAGGCTTGTGGTGAAGGAGGAAGTGTTTTGCTGTGGGGTCCTGGCCTGGGGCGGACAGTGTGTGGGATGGAGGCGACTTTGGAGCAGCATTTGGAGGACACAATGAAGAATCCATCCATTATTGGAGTTCTATGCACAGATTCACAAAGACTTAATCTGGGCTGCCATGGTACTCTGTCTGATGAGCATGCTGGAGTGATATCTGTTCTAGCCCAGCAGGCAGCTAAGCTAACCTCTGACCCCACCAACATCCCTGTGTTATGTTTAGAATCAGATAATGGAAATGTCATGATCCAGAAACATGATGGCATCACAGTGGCTGTTCACAAGATGGCCTCTTGACATCTGATGCCACCTCAACAGGATTCAGTCATGCCTGTCTCAGTTAACTTGTAAAACTATTAAAGTTACAGAAATCAGGCCAGTCACTTAATATCCAGTGTGACTTACTGATTTATATGACAGCCAGTTACCAAGACACCAGAGAGGAGCATGGTGGCCTTGTTTGGGCTTTTGTCACTCTGCTCTTTGATGACAGTCATTGTAGTCTGGAATCACAGCCCATTATGGCCTAGAACTATGTAGGCTGTATGGCAGACTTCAAATTTATGGTCTTTCTGCTTCAGATGCCTACATCCTGGGATTATAGTGTTTGTCACTAAGGTCTGGGTCACTTTGTATATAGAACTTTGTTGTGGTCAAGAAACCTGTTCTGAGGAAGAAGAAAAAAATAACAGGAAGCAATAAACACTATTCCTTAATATCTCTTAACATCAATGGACTCAATTCCCCAATAGAAAGACATAGACTAACAGACTGGATATGTAAACAGGACCTTACATTTTGCTGCTTACAGGAAACACACCTCAGTGTCAAAGACAAACACTACCTCAGCTGGAAAACAATTTTACAAGCAAATGGTCTCAGGAAACAAGCCACGGAGTAGCCAATCTAATATCAGATAAAAATGACTTTCAACCTGAAGTCATCAAACGAGACATGGAAGGACACTTCTTACTGGTGCAGGGAAAAAATCCACCAAGAAGAACTGTCAATTCTGAACATCAATGCAAGGGCACCCTCATTCTTAAAAGAAACTTTACTAAAGCTCAAAGCACACATTGCACGTAACACAATAATGGTGGGTGACTTCAACACTCCTCTCTACTCAATGGACTGATCAGGAAAACAGAAACTAAACAGGGACACAGTGAAACTAACTGAAGCTTTGGACCAATTGGATTTAACACACACACACACACACACACACACACACACACATATGTGTATATATATATATATATATATATATATATATATATATATATATAAACATTTCATCCTAAAGCAAAAGAATATACCTTTTTCTCAGCACCTCATGGTACCTTCTCCAAAATCAACCATATAATTGGTCACAAGACAGACCTCAACAAATATAAGAAGATCGAACTAATCCCATGCCTCCTATCAGATCACTATGTAGTAAGAGTGGTCTTCAATAGCAACAAAAACAACATAAAGCCTACATATACATGGAGGCTGAACAGTACTCAGTGATAGCTTGGCCAAATAAGAAATAAAGAAAGAAATGAAAGACATTTTAGAATTTAATAAAAATGAAAGCACAACACACCCAAATCTATGGGACACATTGAAAGCAGTGCTAAGAGGAAAACTCACAGCCTTGAGTACCTCCAAAAAGAAACTAGAGAGAGCATACACTAACAGCTTAATGGCACATCTGAAAGTCCTGGAACAAAAAGAAGCTAATTCACCAAAGAGAAGTAGAAGACAGGCAATCGTCAAACTCGGGGCTAAAATTAATCGAGTAGAAACAAAGAGAACCATACAAAGAATCAACAAAACCAGGAGCTGGTTCTTTGAGAAAATTAACAAGATAGATAAACCCTTAGCCAGACTAACCAAAGGGTACAGAGACAGTATCCAAATTAACAAAATTAGAAATGAAAAGGGAGATATAACAACAGAAACTGAGGAAATTAAAAAAAAAAGTCATCAGATCCTACTACAAAAGCCTATACTCAACACAACTGGAGAATCTGGAGGAAATGGACAATTTCCTAGACAGATACCAAATATCAAAATTAAATCAGGATCTAATAGATCATCTAAACAGTCCCATAACCCCTAAAGAAATAGAAGGTGTCATAGAAAGTCTTCCAACCAAAAAAAGCACAGGACCAGATGGTTTTAGTGCAGAATTCTATCAGACCTTCAAAGAAGACCTAACACCAATACTCTTCAAATTATTCCACAAAATAGAAACAGAAGGAACACTACCCAACTCATTCTATGAAGCCACAATTACTCTGATACCAAAACCACACAAAGACCCCACAAAGAAGGAGAACTACAGGCCAGTTTCCCTTATGAATATCAATGCAAAAATACTCAATAAAATTCTTGCCAATCAAATACAAGAACACATCAAAATGATCATTCACCATGATCAAGTAGGCTTCATCCCAGGGATGCAGGAATGGTTCAATATACATAAATCCATCAATGCAATCCACTACATAAATAAACTCAAAGAAAAAAAAACACATGGTCATTTCATTAGATGCTGAAAAAGCATTTGACAAAATTCAGTATCCTTTCATACTAAAAGTCTTGGAAAGAACAGGAATTCAAGGCCCATACCTAAACATAGTAAAAGCAATATATAGCAAATGGATAGCCCACATCAAACTAAATGAAGAGAAACTTGAAGCAATCCCAATAAAATCAGGGACTAGACAAGTCTGCCCCCTCTCTCCATATCTTTTCAACATAGTGCTTGAAGTTCTAGCTAGAGCAATTAGACAAGATAAGGAGGTCAAAGGGATACAAATTGGAAAGGAAGAAGTCAAACTATCACTATTTGCAGATGATATGATAGTATCTTAAGTGACCCAAAAAACTCCACCAGAGAACTCCTACAGCTGATAAACAACTTCAGCAAAGTGGCTGGTTATAATATCAACTCAAGCAAATCAGTAGCCTTCCTATATGCAAAGGATAAGCAGGCTGAGAAAGAAATTAGGGAAATGGCACCCTTCACAATAGCCACAAACAATATAAAGTATCTTGGGGTGACTCTAACCAAACAAGTAAAAGACCTGTATGACAAGAACTTCAGGTCTCTGAAGAAAGAAATTGAAGAAGACCTGAGAAAATGGAAAAATCTTGCATGCTCATGGTTTGGCAGGATTAATATGGTAAAAATAGCCATCTTCCCAAAAGCAATATACAGATTCAATGTAATCCCCATCAAAATACCAACTCAGTTCTTCATAGAGTTAGAAAGAGCAATTCACAAATTCATCCGGAATAACAAAAAACCCAGGTTAGCTAAAACTATTCTCAACAGTAAAAGAACTTCTGGGGTAATCAGTATCCCCGACTTCAAGCAATACTACAGAGCAATAGTGCTAAAAACTGCATGGTATTGGTACAGTGACAGGCAGGTGGATCAATGGAATAGGATTGAAGACCCAGAAATGAACCTGCACACCTATGATCTCTTGATCTTTGACAAAGGAGCTGAAACCATCCAGTGGGAAAAAGATAGCCTTTTCAACAAATGGTGCTGGCTCAACTGGAGGTCAGCATGCAGAAGAATGAGAATTGATCCATTTTTATCTCCTTGTACTAAGCTCAACTCCAAGTGGATCAAGGACCACCACATAAAACCAGACACACTGAAACTAATAGAAAAGAAACTGGGGAAGATCCTTGAGGACATGGGCACAGGGGAAAAGTTCCTGAACAGATCACCAGTAACCTATGCTCTAAAATCAAGAATTGACAAATGGGACCTCATAAAATTACAAAGTTTCTGTAAGGCAAAGGACACTGACAATTGGCCAAAATGGCAACCAAAAAATTGGGAAAAGATCTTCACCAACCCTACATCCGACAGATGGCTAATATCCAATATATACAAAGAACTCAAGAAGTTAGACTCCAGAGAGCCAAATAACCCTATTAAAAATGGGGTATAGAGCTAAACAAAAAATTTTCACCTGGAGAATTTTGAATGGGTGAGAAGCACCTTAAGAAATGTTCAGCATTATTAGTCATTAGGGAAATGCAAATCAAAATAACCCTGAGATTTCACCTCACACTAGTCAGAATGGCTAAGATTAAAAACTCAGGAGGCAGCAGGTGTTGGTGAGGATGTGGAGAAAGAGGAACACTCCTCCACCGCTGGTGGGAATGCAAGTTGGTACAACCACTCTGGAAATCAGTCTGGCGGTTCCTCAGAAAATTGGGCATGACACTTCCGGAGGACCCTGCTATACCACTCCTGGGCATATACCCAGAGGATTCCCCGGCATGCAATAAAGACGCATGCTCCACTATGTTCTTAGCAGCCTTATTTATAATAGCCAAAAGCTGGAAAGAACCCAAATGTCCCTCAATGGAGGAATGGAAACAGGAAATGTGGTATATTTACACAATGGAATACTACTCAGCAATTAAAAACAATGAATTCATGAAATTATTAGGCAAATGGTTGGATTTGGGAAAGATCATCCTAAGTGAGGTAACCCAATCACAAAATGACACACATGGAATGCAGTCACTGATAAGTGGATATTAGCCCAGAAGCTCTGAATACCCAAGACACAATTCACATATCAAATCATTCCCAAGAAGGAAGGAAGGAGAGGGCCCTGGTCCTGGAAAGGCTTGATGCAGCAATGTAGGAGATTACCAAGACAGAGAAGTAGGAGGGATTTGATTGGAGAATGGGTGGAAGGAAGAGGGTTTATGGGACTTATGGGGAGGGGGGAACCGTGAAAGGGGAAATCATTTGGAATGTAAACAAAGAATATAGAAAATTAAAAAAAAAAAAGAAGCCCATACTTTCTCAAGTCTGCACGTCTTTATGTTTGTCTCTCACTGTTACACAGATTAGGACCTCCAGTGTGGTGTTGAAATGGGTGGTAAGTTCAGACTGTCCTCTTCCCTAGTTCCAGGAGGAAAGTGCTCATTCTCTCGTTATGTGTACCAGATGTGGAGGGCTGTTTGTAGATGCCCTTCAGTGAGTTGAGACTGTTTCTCTTTTCCCAAGCTTTCTGGGAATCTTAACCATGACTACGTGTGAAATTTTGTCAAATGCTTTCTATAGTGATTCACATGACACTTCTGTATTATAATTAATACATTAAATGACATTGACTAATTTTCCAGTGTTTAACCAACTTTCCATACCTTAGATGAACTGCTTTTGGCTTTGTTTCGGTGACTTTAAAAAATTACTGAATTCATCCTGGCAATTTAAAGTCAGTTTTAATGATGGATTTTGATATATAATTTTTCCATGTTTTTGTCTGGTTTAGCAACAGAGTAAATGAATTGGAAAGAGTTCTATCTTTTTATATTTTGCAAAAGACTTTGTACAAATTGCTGTTTCTGCCGCTTAAAGCATCTGTGAATAAAATCTATTTGTGGGAAGATTGTTAAACTATGAATTCAGTTCATTAGTAGATGTAAAACCAATTCAGGTATTTACCTCCTCATGAGCAAGGTTTTGTAGTTCATGTCTTTCAGAGATTTCTTTTCTGCTCTATTTAAGTGATCAAATGCTGGCATAAAACTTTTCATATTTATTACTCTTTTGATGTTAGTGGGCTCTATAATCACATTTTATTTTAGATATTGATAATTCTGTTTCTTTTTTGTGACTATTCCAGCTAGAGTTTACAAACTCTATCTTTTCAAAGAAGCAATTTTATTTCATTGTTGTTGTTGTTGTTGCTGTTGTTTTATTTCGATTGTAGAAATATAATGACTTCTGTTCTCTATTTTTTTCTTCCCTTTGCTTCTTTTGGGTGTGGTATGTTCTTTTCCTGGGCTTTAAGGGAGAAGGTTATTGATTCCAAACCTTCCTTTTTTTTCTACCACAAGCATGAAATACCCCAATGTTCTTTCTATGTATTCTCCTTTAGTTTTCTTGTGCAAATTCTATAAACGTATTTTAGTTTCATTTAATTAAAATATTTTGTAATTTCTTTTGTGACTTCTTTAAATACAGTTTATGAGCTTCATTTGATTTTTGAAAGTTCTGATGCATTTCTACCTATCTCTGTGATTTTGATGTCTGGTTTAACTCTGTTATATTTATATTACTCAATCCTTTTAAGCTTAATGAACCTTGATCTATGGCTTATAGTGCCTTAGTTCTGGGGCTGTCTCAGATTGATTGACATGATACTGTGTGTTCTGTTGTTATTAGGTGTTAGTTGGTCTTCCATAGATGCTTATGATTTTCAAGTCTCTTGTACAAGTTCGTCCTGATTCTCCTCTAGTTGGTGCTGAAATTGCTGAGTCGGGCATGAGCTTGAGACCTCTGGTTGCCATGGAGTTGTCTCCTTATTTCTCTCTTCACATGTCTTGAAGTTCTATTGGGCATGTATGCATTGGGCTTGTTAAGGTCTTATGAAGAAAGTGACTCCTCTATTATTATGAAACATTCCCTTTGACTCTGAGATTTTGCTTGTCGTAGAATCTACTTTGCCTGTTACTATAGCTTCTCTGGTAGCTCTGACTCTATGACTAGTTTGCACAGTGTAATCATTTTATATTGAACCTACATGTGGACTTCTTATGGACATCCACTGTAGTCTCCCTTTTATTATATTGTCTGACAAACCTCTGGCTTTAGAATAATTTGTTTCGCGTGTTTATATATAATGTAAACTCTGGATGAGTTTGAATCTGTGATCTTGCAGTTTGTCTTTTATTGGTCCTATACGTTCTCATCTTTATTTTATTATGTAAGTGTGCTCAATTTTTGTTGTTTTATTATTCCTAATAGTTTTTAGCTCTATGTTTTAATTTCATTTTAAAAAGTTTTTTGAGACAGGATTTCAAGTAGCCTATCTGATATCTTATAGCCTAACTCACTAAGATAGCAAAGAATACCCTTGAATATCTAGCCAGCGTCCTTCATTGCTTGAGTGGTAGGGTCATAGGTGTGTACTGCTATAGGCAGTATGAGACACTGGAGGATGAGCCCAGGGCTCGATGCATGCTATGCAAGTATTCTATAACCTGAGCTCCAGCTCTTTGCCTTATATTCTGATGGTTTAGCTAAGTTTTATAGCATATGCCTTTAACTCACCATAGTTTATTTTCCAGTATTATATGTTTTTCATTTAAAAATTAACCTTTAGGCAGTGTGCTTTCATGCCCCCTCCCAACATTCTTCCTATTGTTATGGTAAATTAATAGTTTATTTACAGGTAAGTCATAAGTCTCAAGAGACTTTATTGTTTTCTTTAAGCAATCACCTTTTTGAAAGCTTTATTGAGGTAAAACTTTCTTATAATGAATCCAATCCTTTAACGTTCAGTTTGACAAGTTTTGGTAAATAGGCACATATTTGGTAAACTGGCATCTACCTGGTGGTTTTTATGGGTGACACTGCTATGAATGTCTACGCATGAGTCTTTGGGTTGATATCTGTTTTTCTGCTTTTTTTTTTTTGTTTGTTTGTCTGTTTGTTTTGTTTTTTGTTTTAATTTGGGGCATTTAGTGAGTAGAATACATTCAATCTCACAAACTCTACTGGAAACTGCCAAGCTGTTCTAAAGTTATTGCATTTGTTAGCCGTAAACAGGGCTCCGGTGTCTCCACTGCCTTACCAAAGCCTGGTGATTTCAGTCTTCAAAGTTAGCCATTCTCATGAGTCTGTACTGTAGAGCAGAGATTCTCACCCTGTGGGTCATGGCACCTTTGGGGTAGAATTTCAGATATCCTGCATCTCAGGTATTTACTTTACAATTTGTAACAGCAGTAACATTACAATTATGAAGTAACAATGAGATAATTATATAATTGGGGGCCACCACAACATGAGGTAGTATATTAAAGCGTCACAGCATGAGGAAGGCTGAGAACCAGAGCTGTAATGGAATCTCACATTATAATACAGATTTGGGTCTCTCTAATCTAGTGAATAATACTTTTGAGTATCTTTGTGTGCGTTCAGTTATTATCCAGATATACTCGTGGTTAGTATTCTCTCAGACCTCCATGTGGTGTTAGACTTTTAATGATTTAATTATTAAAGAAAATATTTCCCTTTTTTAAAACGAGACACAAATGTCTGCCTATTTACCTGCTGTTAGTCCTTTAAAGTTTATAAACTGCATTTTATAAATTGCATTAGATCCCTCTAAGAAGTCGCACATGTGGGTTGACTTTTACTGTCACATACAAATATATGGTGCTTCAGGTGATTTGCGTACGAGCTGCTCAGAAGCTGGAGGCAGAGAGGCATTTGGAACATGAGTCTGTGGTCACCTTGGGCAATATTGGGAGACCTCAGCTCAAAACCAAATACACACGGAACCAACTTTTCAGTGTACGCTGTAGTATTGTTCACTACATACACACCGTTGGCAGATTTCTAGAATGTTCTCATCTTGCACACGGGGAACACTGTCCATCAGATAGCAATGCTCCATTCTTTCCTTGTCTTGGCAGTCAGGCTTTGGCTCTCTGCTCTGCTGGATTTGACTACTTTAGCTCCCCTTATAAATAAAGTCGTGTGGTGCAAGTCCTTGTGCGCCTGCTCTATCACCCTTAGCATCGTGTCCTCGGGGCTCCTTCATCTTATAGCACATCACAGGACACATTTTGTTCTTTTCTCGGATCTCTCTCTTTTTTTTTTCTTGCCTTTGAAATAAGTGAAATAATTTTACAGTTCTGCTTTAAACATCCTCAAAGGTAATCCTTGCCATCTCTGGGTCTGTTTCCGTTTTATTTTCCTTTTTATCGATCGCGTTTTCTAGTCTCCTTTTGAGCTCTTTTAGAGCCTAAGGTGTCTTGAGTTCCATCGAAGGTCAACATTGCTCTGGCGTTGTCTACCTTGGGCTTTGTGCAGTACATGGTCTCTTCACTGACTGACTCGCGTGTGTTGATTCTGGAGTTCCTCAGCCTTCTGGTGGTCGGGGTTTCCTTTCCCAAACTTCCAGACTTTGCCCTGGCTCCAAGGAAGCTGTTTGGAGGTCTCTGGGACTCTGCTGCCCAGATCTCACTTCACTTTCTTAGGCAGGAAGAATTATAAACGGAGACACACTGGCTGCTCAGTTCTCTTGTCTGCTCAATCGGCCGAGAATTCTGATCTCTCCCCCATTCCGCAACTTGGAGGTAATCTCTTGCCAGTAAGCTGGCAAAATCACAGCTCACTTCATTCGTTTGTCATGGCAAGGAGCAAAGTTCCAAACTTCCAACTTTCTAGTATTTGAAAACTACTTTCTTAGTAGAGTTTTTTTTTTTTTTTCTCGCTTGCTCATGATGAAGGAGTAAATCCAATTCCCGTAGCTCCATCACAGTTAGACGCAGAAGTGCTGGCTGAGAGATGTAATGCGATCCGACAGATAATTTAACATGACGAGCCTTCCAGGTGAAAGCTGCCTGGGGAAGGTAAGGTAGTGGAGGCAAGGAGCTAGGAGTGAACTGCTAAAAGTCCAGGACAAAACCACTCGTGGTGATGATAATGATAGACAGGAAAGGAAATAGTTGGATTCGAGACTTAGAAAAAAAAATAATAAAGGGGATTTGCTAGTTGTATGGATGCTGAGCAAGAATAGAAAGGAGAGATCAAGGATCCTGTTGGAGTTTTGGCCCAGGGTCAACAGAAAGGTTGGAAGTCATCGGAAAGAAATGTAGAGCGTTGAGGAGGACCTATGGAAGAAGGGGTTCAAGAAGGACCATTAAGAGAGTCTCAGACACAGTGAGGATAAATAATTCTTTCCAAGAGTTTGGTAAATCACTTTTGTTAAGTTCAACGCCCCTTTCCCTGAAGTTCCGCCTTACAATCGGCAAGCTTTGCCCTCCTGAGCTGTCTGGCGCTATCCCACCAGCCTCTGCTCCCACTTCCGCATAGCTCATGGTATACTCTAGCTCTTGCCATCTCCACTGCTCTCCCCCACTTCCGCATCGCTTGTGCTGTACTCTACCACTTGCCATCTCCACTACTCTCTCCCACTCTCCTGCTTCCCTAGCCTTGGCCATGCTCAGCCAGCCTTATTTTCTCTCTGCTCTGGACTCTTCCAGATCCCTCTGGATCCTTTCTGTCTCTTATCCAAAATAAAACCCTTTCTCCCAAATGGAGCTGTCATGTTTGCAGGGTTTTGGGTTTGTTTGTTTTTTTTTTTTGGCCCCCCCCCACGCAAATCTCATTTCTCAAGGAATTCACCATCCAGACAGAATTGGTGGGGTGGGGAGTGGAGAGATCATCTCATTAGAGCACAATGGAGGCTTCCAAAGTTACAGGTCAATGAGAGGAGGCTCCAGTACAATAGGGGCAAGGGAGGATGGACCTATTAAATGCTTCTTGTGTGGTAGTTTGAGTAAGAATGGCCTTCATAAGCTCGTGTATTTGAATGCTTAGTCATCAGGGAGACTATTTCAGGACTAGGAGGCCTTGTCGGAGAGGGCGTGGCCTTGTTGGAGGAAGTGTATCGCTTCCTCCAAAGACGGGCTTTGAGATTTCAAAACCTCTTGCCAGGTCCTGGTCCCTCTCCCCGCTGCTGTGGCTCAGGATGTAAAACTTGCATCTGGTTCCCCAGCACTAAGATACCATGGGTCCAGGTGAAGCTGAGCTTCAGGGTGAAGGACCGGGGCAGTTACCCCAGAAAGAGGAGGCTGAGAAAGGAGCTGTAGGAAGTAAGGAGATGTGGTAAGTTCTCAGGTGGCAAACTCCGAACTGCTTTTAGGGAACCTCGACCGAGTCTCTCTGACTCCATGGAAGGTGGACAGGGGGATTGCTGAAGAAGCAAAGCTGAGATAGAGAGAGACAATAACTTAAAAAGGCTCTTCTCGGCCATGTGCATCCTTCAGACTTTATTCTACCAAGAAACACCCTGGACTGCACCTGTGCAGATCAGTAAAAGGCCACGAAGAGGGGTAGAGACGGTCTGAGTAAGAGGAGAAGTAGGGCACTGGGTCAGGGAGAAGCTGCGGAACTTGAGTTGAAAGGTCATGATTGTTTGACTTGAAGGTTTAACACCACACACACACACACACACACACACACACACACACACAAATAGCAGTCCTGCCGATGTTGTCCTAAACAAAAGGCCTTTGGCCTGTTAAACAGAAGGATTGTTATTAGGTAAATAAGCCTAAAAGGCAGTTTTTAGCAGAAAAATGAATCTTCTAAGGGGAATTTTTCTTTCTCAGGAGCCATGTTTAATCCTCCAGGAATCTTCATTAACCTTTTCCCAAAGGTCAGTCTCTAGGCAAGGGCACCTGGAACAGCCGGTGTGAGCTTGAAACCCACCCTGATAACTCATAGAGAACCTGCTAGCCCTTTAGCCATTTTACCCCACCCCACCTCCAGGAGATGGCCTCCGCAGTTTGACCCCCAGTTACTCTTTCTACCCAGGGAGCGGTATTGTTCAGCGGTTTCTCTGCATCTTCACTTATGGGGGGGATGAGGTTCCCCTTAAGAGGAAACAAAAGCACAGAGAGTTCAAAATGACATTTAGCCCATTTTGCCTGGCCTGCTCTGTAGATGACAGTGCTATTAAGTACACGCTAGGAGTTTGTACAGTATATCTTGCAGAAAAGTGTATACCTTTAGTGAGGTCGTATCTCCAAGGGTTAGGCTAGAGGGTTTTTTTTTATACTCCCCAATCCTGGCTGTTTTCATCAATTAGGCTTCATATTCCCAATCACAAAACCACAAAAACAAATCAATACAACGTGTAAAAGTCGGGGCTGGGGAATGGCTCAGCAGTTAAGAGCCCTTGCTGCTCTTCCAGAGGTCCTGAGTTCTGTTTCGCCACCCTTGTTGGACAGCTCTGTATCACCAACAACTCTAGCTCCAGGGGTTGCAACCACCTCTTTTGGCCTCTGAGGGCATACACACATATGTCCACGCATATACACATGAATTAAAATATATCTTTAAAAACTCTATAGCCTATAGAAAATACAGTGCTGCCTCTCCCAGACAGTCTCTAGTAGAAACAAAACCTCAGAAACTTTAAGGGAACCCCAGTGAAATGTTTTCCTTATTAAGAGTTGCTATGGTCATGGCATCTCTTCACAGCAATGGAAACCCTAACTCAGACAATGGCCCAACCTAAAACTTCCTATTGGGCCCCATCTCTGAATACCCTGGGATCCTTCCTTGAATTCTTTCTATATATCTAGCCAACAGGCAAAGGGTCAATGCTTGGATTTTTACATAAGAGACTTCAAAGACAAGTTGAAAGTGGTATGTTTCCTGTTTCATTGGTCAGAATGAGGCATGTGCCCTCAATCTAACTTCAGAGGAGGTTGGGAAATGTAGTTTCCCTGTGTGCCTGGAAGACAAATTTCAGTCTGTGAGTGTCAAGTGAGCCTCATCCACACAGAGGATTTTATTTGGCCGTTGTGAGGACTACTCTATTAAGGTAAGCAAAATATTCAGAACTCTGTGTGTGCCCAGCACATTTAGGGACATTGATGTTTTCAACCGTTATAGGAGGAGATCCTTGGAGCTGATTGCTGCTGCCTGAACTGGTGAACTGATGAAGCTTTGTCAAGCCAAACTGCTGGTGGGAGATGCGGTGAAGCCCCACTGCACAAGAGTCCCAGCAACGACTGCAGACATACCTGCCAATCTGTGTGGCACATCTTCTGCCTGTTTCATTTGGTTCCCGGGGTGGGACAAATTTTATGCACAGGTGTTTTGGTTAATTAGGTGATTAATACTCTTCAATTTGGAGCACCATTTCCCCAGTGACAGACCTTACTTTGTTTAGGTTTGAGATAAATCATCACGCAGGTTTTTGAGAGGCTTTTGATGATTATTAACTGTCCGCACACATCTCAGATCTCCACCGCAGCTTTAAGGACAGAGTCTGGCCCTACCCTTGCCTGAGTTGACTTTGGATGCCCAACTTGACCGAAACAGGATCAGTCTGGAGAAATGTCACTTTGGGGACACATATCTGGTTCCCTCTGGCGATTTCAAGCTATATGACCTTTTGAGTTCAGGGCCATTGTCTTTGCACAGAGCCTCCTTTTTACTAAAGTGGGGCGGCCGAGCTACAGTCACTGACTGACCAATCAGATGTCAGACTACTCTTCCCCCTCCCCCCACACCGACTTTCAAGCCAATAGAAAAGCATCCTGAACTATCTTATTTCCCATCTTCCCCAAATCCTTTCCGTGAGCCCTCCAGGACTCCAATCCCATCCTAGCCTCTCCTTTGCTTTTCCCTCAGTGTACGAGCCTTCTCTGCCCGCCTTTCCCTGCTACACTGTATCTCTTTAGTCCCTTCATTCCAGCCGGAAGTGGTCTCCTCTCAGAATTTGCATAGCACTTCCTTACTTAACCCACACCAGCTGACATTTTATTATATTCCGCATTTTTTATTTTTGTGTACCTGAATTTTCCCTTCTCATCTGGAGTTTGGACAGCCGTGTCCATCCGTGTCTTGCAGGAAAACAAAAATGAGTTCTCAATAAAAAACGTCATCCCTTCATTGGTAAATTAAAATGGCTGCTACTCAGATGGGCAAATGGACAAATTCATTTTTTTTTCTTGTTACACCACCTTATGCTGTGTAGAAAACAGCCCCCCTGGCTTCTGCCTCTCACATGTAACCAGCTCTATAACTACAGATGACTGGATTGCTCTCTCCAGTTCTGACTGGAAAAATCCTGAGTGAGGGCTATGATTAGATCATGTCAGTCCCCAAAACTACAGAGGTAAGTTCGTGTGAGAAGAAGAAAATTCCAAATCACAGCCTCGCTATTGAGTGTAAGGCTGGCCAATGCTTCTCTGCTACAGGAGAGCCTTGGGTTTTAAAACGCTTCGGTCAGTCCTCTTTTCTTCTCTTCTAGCTCCTTTACTGTAAAATCACAGAGCTATTGATATATTTGTCCAGTCAGAGTGGATCCTGTCTTTGGATTGAGTCAATGGATTAACTATAAACTTTTAGTTCTCTTTCTCTGGAGAGAAAGAAAACCATCTATAACACAAATAATAATAATAATAATAATAATAATAATAATAAATATCCTTATCAACTGATGGAGACTTTCTCTAACATCTACATACATGAGTTATTCTCTCCTTTACGAAGACTTAACGTGGACCAATGTCTCAGTGAGGGCTGAGGGCTTCCTCTTCTCCTCTGTGTCCTCGTTCTCTGATTCCCTAAAGACCTGTAGGTGGCTCAGTGAGGGGCTGTCAGTTTAGGGTCCCTCCTGGTAAACGGATAGCCCAGCATGAAGGAGCAGCAGCAGAAAGTCAGTGGATGCACTGTAGGGAAAGGGGAGGCCGGATTCAGGAATCAGCCACACGGGAAGCTCCGGAGGATTGGTAATGATAGAAAGCCATCTCTAACGCCTCCCCCCTATAGGAGATAGGGGATGAGCGTGGTTACCAAGGAGACAGATAGATGAAGGAGGGGGGATGCTGGACACAAACTTCCCCCATTAGAAGGAGAAGGCAGTCAAGGCCAGACTGGCTCTTGTGGGAGGAGGCTTAAAAAACTCTTAGCAAGCTCCGCCTGTGGCCAGACCCCGAGGAGGTGAAGGTGACAGGGTCGGCTTCCTAGGGACATAACTACCTCTGACAGAGGGCAGAGGGTGGACCTGGGGAATCCATCAGACCATCACAAGTGATTAGTCTCAGTGAACAGAAGTAAATACACCAGGATAAAGGGCCAGGGGATGGATATGCTCTGCAAGAAAGAGTGGAACCTCCCGCTTTTCCTGAAGGACCGAGTAATGTTGGGCCCCAACAAGCAAACCTGTCACAGTAAGGATGCCGAATAAGCCGGCTAATTGGGAAGACTGTTGACATGGTCACCGATTCAGCGGCCGTCGAAGGTTTCTTTACACCTGTAGGCACCGGGCATTCGCAAGTTGATTCAGCATATCTCTCTATATGCTTGGCGTTTTAAAGAGATGTTGGAAGCAATGGATGAGGCAGAGTCACTGTCCCCCAAGAATCTAATAGTCTGGACCATTAAGGAGTCCTGGAGAAAATGATAGACAAGTTGAATCTGGGCCAGAGGGAGAAGACAGAAGAGCAGAAAAGGATGTTCTTGGGGAAGTACAAAGAGGGACTGAGTGAGTGGAGGGACAGAGAGACAGAGAGGGAGGGAAGGACAGAGACAGAGAGACAGAGAGGAGGGGAAGGACAGAGACAGAGAGGGAGGAAAGGATAGAGACAGAGACAGCAAGGGGGGAAGGAGAGAGACAGAGAGACAGAGAGGGAGGGAAGGACAGAGACAGAGAGGGAGGAAAGGATAGAGACAGAGAGACAGAGGGGGGAGGACAGAGACAGAGAGACAGAGAGGGAGGGAAGGACAGAGACAGAGAGGGAGGAAAGGATAGAGACAGAGAGACAGAGTGGGGAGGACAGAGACAGAGAGACAGAGAGGGAGGGAAGGACAGAGACAGAGAGGGAGGAAAGGATAGAGACAGAGAGACAGGGGAAGGACAGAGACAGAGAGACAGACAGAGAGACAGAGAGACAGAGAGACAGAGAGGGAGGAAAAGATAGAGACAGAGAGACAGAGGGAGGGAAGGACAGAGAGAGAGGGAGGAAAGGATAGAGACAGAGAGACAGAGAGGCAGAGACCAAGAGACAGGGAGACAGAGAGGGAGAGAGGGAGAGAAGGAGGGAGGGAGGGAGGGAGGGAGGGAGGGAGGGAGGAACAGAGACAGAGAGAAAGACAGCAGTGAACATGAAAGATCTGGCGGATGAGCAGTAGAGCAGATCCCATTTCAGAACTGCGTCTTCGAAAATTTCTTGGATCTTCAGGGCAAAAGATGGCTCTGCAGAGCCGAAGCAATTAAACAGTGAAGTCAAACTATATAAAGTAATAGATGTGGGAGCCATAGAGATCATCAGTTATACCTGAACCTAGGGCCCATATTCTGCAGGAGGACCACAGACTAGGCAGGGCCAGCCGCGGGACGTGGGACAGACAGGAGTGGGAACTGAGTAGCTGTCTGGAGGGGACACTTCTAGGCCTTCTGCCTTCTCACATCGCTAACACCAAACAACCTCACCGTGTCACCCACGACAAAAGAGCTCCTTCCTCCCTGCCAACCAGCTGGAGTTTATTTAGAAATGGTACCAATCGCTTCTTGCCCTTTCTGGTGAGAAGAGTGACTATGTAACCAGTCCAAACCAGTCCGCAATTGAATCTGTACCGGGAATTTGGAAATCTTATGTGATCTCTTCTTGGAGATAGTCCTTGAAGCCCTTTTCTGCTCTCGACTTAGATGTGTGTGTGTGTGTGTACGCATGCATGTGCTGCCCAAGGCTTTACTCAATCATAATGTTTCCATGATTCCCACGAGCTACTGTTATTATATATTGCTTACAACCAGAAAAACTTCATCTGACTGTGGTGGCCTGGTAGAGAGACAGAACAGGTGAAGGTTTCTTTGGGGGATGGGTAGGTAGTGTGCTTTAAAGACTGGAAAAGAAAGGGGAAATTTTTTTTAAAAAATTGGCTTAAAAGGTATTTGTAGAACACTGGAAATCATTCCAGAGTGAAAAGTTATCTTTGGCATATGGGCATAGAAAATTCTACCCAACAGCCTGACCTCCTAATGACTTACCCAGACTTCAACGGTAGGGCTGGCAAATTCTTCCATGAGGAGATTGACACACTGTAAAGATGCCTCAGAGTTAGGCAGAAGTGGAGACAGAACTGTGGGTCCTGGTCCACAACCTCTCACTAATTAGCTGGGGAAGTTTGCACAGAAGCTTCCCTCTCTGATTCTCTTTTCTCCTTAGGAAAAGACAAGAGGTGCATTACATTTGAGATTTGAGCTAACATTTCAAGGGAGTTTTATGTGAACACCAGAAGAGGTTAAGTGGAAAACTAGAGTCAGAAAACCTGCAGCAAATCTCCAAGAAGGGGTAGAGCAAGGAACACCTTAATATTAGCTGGGCAAACCCTTTCCCCTAGAAAACACGTGTAGACCCAGCCATTGCCAGAGATAGTAGATGTAGAACACCCTGATTAACGATTTCTAAGGGTATCTCTGCCCAAGTAACTCAGGTCTTTGTGCAACCTGCTCTTCTGCGTACACACATCTCTTTCACTTGTCCAGTCCTTAAAGATGACTGATTCTGAAGAACTCCTATGATCTGTGGCCTGTTTTAGGGGTCCTCTCCCAGGAAGTAGCATATTCGAATGCCCATGAAGTCATTTAAGGATCTAGTAGACTCCCAACCCCTCCTGCAGCTTAAATATAAACACAGGGGCTTACCACTGTGCTCAGAGAATCCACCCAGGTCCAGGCTGCAGGGCTGCAGAGCACGCTTTTAGCATGCATGCATCTCAGCAAACAAAGACAACCCTAGTCTTTGCTGATCCAGACAGTCTGAGATGTGTTTGTGCCCTTGGGACCTTGCCCGGTCCTCTCTCATCTGCCTCAGTTTTGGTACTAAATTGGTTCAAGGTTTGCAGGAAGGCTTCAGAAGACTGAGGCAAAGGCATGTTTGGAGTTCTTTAAGGCTGAAGTCACTATGGGAAGCAGAGGCTAGCTCTTTTCTGGCCACCAGAGGGCGATGGCAGCAGAAGCTGGACAGAAACACAATTCCCAAGAATAACAGCAGAAAACTGAATCTCACCCGTTTATGAATGATGCTGGGGTTGAGGCATGAGTGTGTATGTGTGTCAGAGGGCGGAGGGGGGTGGGGGCGCATGGCAATTGAGTCCTTGGAGCTAAGTCTCTGAAAATCTGCTAGGTATAATAAAATAAAATTTGCACCTCAGCTATATATTTACAGTGTGTAGTCAAGTAGCTAAAAGTTTCCTTTAAGGAAAATGAAGGAATCAGAATAGCATTCATGGGAGGGCAAAGAGAATTCTCGGGCACACAGTTGTCAGTGGTATGTGAACATATATGTTCTTGTGTACGTGACTGCATATTTTTGTGTGTGTGAAAGTGCATGTGATTTATAGTTAAGAATATAGGTTGTGTGTGTGTGTGTGTGTGTGTGTGTGTGTGTGTAAAACCAAGGTTCTTTCAGACCTTTCCAGGACAAGAGGATCTCAAGGAAGTCTGGGCAATACTTCCTCCAGTTCCTGCCCCTCCCCTTCAAACAAACAAACAAAATCATTCCTACAAGTATTTACGGAGCCTCTAACGTGGCCCTTCCCCAGCGGCATCTGGAAAAGCTCAGACCAGCCAATTTAGAGCAGGCTCTGGCAGTATGAAGGCAAGGCTGGGGAGGAGGGGGGTGGGGGATGGGTCCGTTGCAGGCTACAGCGTTATTTTTATAAAAATCACGTTCTTTCCTTTGATGTGCAAAGGAAGTCGGACCGAACTGTGGCACCTTGATTTGAGGAAATAAAGGCTCGCAGGTAACATGATTGCCCCCCCCCTCAAGTCCCCTAGACAGGAAGCAGATGAAGTGATGTTGTCAATACCGGGGTCCAAGTTCTAACATTTAGTACTGAGAGAGAGACAGAGAGACAGACAGACTGACTGTGACTGTGGAGTGTTCTCTAATCTGTAAGTCCTTTAGGAAATAGATAGTTGTTGTCCCCAGCTGTGAATACTAAATGGGGTAGGGACAAAGTTTCCACGGATAAATGTAGCTGTATGGTCTCGGATAATCACGTCACTTAGCCCAACTTTGGCTTTTTTTTTTTTTTAAACCTAAACTATGAAGCCCATTTTCTGATGCTCCCGTGTGGGTATTCTGTATCTAGCTCGGTGACTGAATTTAAAAAAATAACGAAGCCACAAAGTTTATCAGTCCTTGGCTCCCAAGAATAAATGAATGTCAATGTTTCTTTCCTGGCGGCCCGGCTGGCCAAGTCCCTTTCCTCCCTAGTTGGGTCTCTCTAGCTCCCCTGACGCCTCCTCCCTCCAGGCTCTTGGTTGCTCCAGCAAAGTTCCCAACTTAGTCGACGTGACGCTCAGCTCAGCCAATGGGAGGCGGAGCTGGTGTTTTGGGAGGGGGGCGGGAGGGGCCGGGCCCGGCGTCTCCGGTGTCTGCCCTGCTCAGTGAATGGAGAGAGAGCAAGCGCCGGCTAGCTCTCCCGGCTACTCCGTGCCCCAGCCGCCTCCGTGTTCTGCAGCCCAGCTCTGAGCCGGACTTCCCGGGGCACCGTGCTCCCCGGCGCTCAGCCCAGGACCCAGACCGAGCCCTTCACCTCTACCGGCGACCCAGAGGGACCCGAGGGCGCTCGGTACCTGGGCACCGTGAGTGATGCGCAGTGGGGCAGCGCCAGCCCCACGGATGGAGCTGCTGCTGCCGCCGCCGCCCGGCGCGCCCCGCTCCGCCCGCGCCCCGTGCGCCTGAGAGCCGCGCCCGCCCCTCCTCCGCGCCAACTCCGCCGCCCGCCCGCCCCCCCCCCCCCACGGCCGCCCGCGCGCCTCCTCGGGCTCCTCGTGTCCCGCCGCGCCAGGCAGCCTCCTCTGGGTGCGGGCGCTTGAACACCATGGCCCCCGGGCGGACCGGGGCCGGCGCCGCTGTGCGCGCCCGCCTGGCGCTGGCCTTGGCGCTGGCGAGCATCCTGAGCGGACCCCCCGCTGCCGCCTGCCCCACCAAGTGTACCTGCTCCGCCGCTAGCGTGGACTGCCACGGGCTGGGCCTGCGCGCCGTTCCTCGGGGCATCCCCCGCAACGCCGAGCGCCTGTGAGTACCCACCCCGCCCGCCCGCTCGGGCCACCCACCCCGCTCCTACAGAGTCGCCCTCAGGACGCAGGTCCTTCTTTCCTCTCCTGCACACGAGGGACGACCTCTGCCCCCACCCCTAGCCCCCCGCTATCAGACACGTTCAATAAGTTGGGGGTGGCGTGGCTTTGGGCAGGTGTGGAGAGAAGTGTCCGAGTTAGTCCCCCCACACACACCCCACCCCCCGAGATGGGACCGGGTAGTGCCTCTATGTTTGAGGGCTCCCGGAGCTCATCCACTGACAGCTCAGGAGAAGAAAGCTGGCAGGAGGAAGAGAGAGTCAGAGTGCATGGTGGTCTCAAGGTTTGGGGTTGGGTATGAGGAGTCCATTACTCCTTGCTTCTAAGAGGGAGAGGCGAGGGAGCAAACTAGACGGAGATGGGGAGGTTCGATCGCAGAGACCTGAGCGCCTCCTCCCTGACTCTTCCCTCCCCCCAAATTGCGACCCTCCTGGAGATCAGAATGGGCCAGCTGCTGTGTGGCTGTCCTTGCAAGGAAAGTTGAGTGTGTATGTGACGGTCTTAACTTCGGAAGAACCGGACGGATTCCGAGTGGGTGCTCTCAACACCCTCCCTGCCTGGGGCGCAGCGTTGGGGGATGCCAAGTTGCAGCCCGGGTGAATTTTTTATGGCTGGGTTATAAATGCCTCCCCAAACGGGGCCGGAGAATGGAAATGCTGACAGCCCTTTAAATGAGACCTAGCGCTATAATCTTACAAACCGCATTCAGCCTCGGATCCTGGGGTTGGCAGCTAGCGGGAGAGGCTCTTGGAGAGTGGGGTGGATTGACCCTCGTTTTAACCCCAATTGTGCAACCAAATATTTACTTTTCTTATGTCAGCGTTTTGGAAAGATTTATCATTTTGATCCTCACGACCAAATCCAAAGTTTGGCCTCTGGGGGTGGGCTCCTTTTAGTCCACAGTTGGGGGTGGTATGAAGGGGTCTGGAGCTTTGGTGGAGGGAGCTGGAGCCTCCGAGTGGGCGAGGGTTTGCCCTAGTCAGAATTCCAGCCATTGCACTGCCCTGTTTCTCTCTATCCAGACTGTCTTAGGGGTTAGCGCAAGGGTCTTCGTCAGTCCTGTCTACTTCAGGTCAGGCAAGACCAGGAAAGAGCTGGATAGTCATAGTTGCCCACCCCTGTTATCAGCCCCCACCCCCACCCCCTTTCTTCTTAGTGGCTGTCTAGGCAGAGACTTCCTAGAAATGCCTTCTTTATTCAGGGTGTTTTCTTTTGTTTGTTGTTTCCGAAGTGCAATAATTGTTCTTGTTGTTTAGACTGTAGAAATCCTGGAGGGCTGGCCCTGAATCTTCCTTAACACCAGGGAATTAGGATCAGAACTGCCCAAGAAAAGGGGCCAGAATCCAGGTGTCCACGCTTTCATTCAGATTTTTGTATTAGACCCTATTTGTGAAAAAAAAATCTCATTTAAATGGTATTTTTAGGTATGTATAAAAACTAAGTTCCCCTCCCCTCTCACACGAATGCTGCCGCCGACTTGTGAGATGATGAACCGTTAGTGGGTGCTTCCCCGAGACATTTTCCTTATCCCTTCTCCTCCCTTGAGCCTCCCACGGTCCTGTTTCTTACATAGCCAGTACTCATTACTCTGCCTCGGTCCATCTGTCCCGCATCCGTGGTCATGTAGCTGCTTAGTCAAGTGGCTGAATCCCAGCCTGCCAGGCGTCTAAGCCCAGGTCTCCCACCAGTCTGCAGGCTCCTTGGCACCCAAGTCAGTTTGGGCCAAAATCTCTATAAACAGACTGTGACGAGAGGGCCTGGCTGGGCGTGGATCTTCCCATAGGATGCACTTGCCTCTGCTGTTGGTATATAACCATCATTCATTTTACTTTAACACCAGCTCCTTTCACGTGGGGTCATTATTTTCTATAGTCAGAATCACAGAGTCAGTTTGGGAAGATCAGGACAGCAGGCCCCTCTCTTCTCCGTGGCCAGAAGTTTTCAACACCTGTAGCCACTATGCCAGCAACCACTTCCTCCGGGACACCCTGGGGACTTGGGACATGTTTGCTCTGCAGCTGGAGACAATGGATAAAGACCCGAATCCAGGCATTCCCAGGGGTCCCTCTTGCTACAGCCGTGGTCACTACCCAGCATGGGCAAAGTAGGTGCTGCTCTCGCATGTCTGTGGTTACCGGGTGCAGCGCTGGTCACTGCTTTAAGTGCGTGGTTATGGCAGAACTGCCAAGGCTGAGCTCTGACCTCCTTTCTAAGCCTTTTAAGGACAAGCAGGGTCAGGGCCACCTTGGGTTAAGGGCAGCCCACCAACAGCCCTTCACCACCCATCTGGCCCTCGGGGACTCTGATGGAGTATTGTAGAACTCTTCTTCAACATCACGTTAAGGCCTTCAAATTTGTCATCCGCCCCCCTCCCTTCCATTCAATAAACATTGCTTGAAGCTTCTATCGCATTCCTATCCCTTGTCCATAAATTCATTGCATACACAAAGGGAAACCAGCACTTCAGCTTAAGGGATGTGGGCAAAGGTCGGAAGTGGGAACCTTTTTTGATGAGCCCTTTAAATCCCCTGGGGCCCTTTCGTTCAGGGCACACTGATTTTTACCAGCAGGGCCCTTAGAAACTCATGACCTTCCAACAGTCTGGCTTCTGATCGCAGTTGGTGAAACTGTGTTCTAAAACAAAGAAGCGGTCCTTTCCCCATCCTCCATTTTTGTTACTGTCTTCCAGAAAGTACTCTTGTGAAGGAGTGTGTGTGTGTGTGTGTGTGTGTGTGTGTGTGTAGTTCCCATTTGGACTTGGCTTGAGGCTAGGAGTGGGGTCTGAGTCGTTCGTCATTAAGTCCCTATCAGAGTTGGGGGATTGTCTGTGTTCCAAGTTCTTCCCCATAATGTCAGCACATCACACAGAGAAGGAAAGCCTCTGTCTTTTATAAACTACTGACAATTTTTCCCCTCCTAGAGGAGGAGGTGACACCCGCAAGTAAGCTAAATAAACGGAGGGGAGAATTCGGTGTCATTTATTATCCGAGCAGCAGAGACAGAGGCCCAGGGAGGAGAGGAAGTGAATGGGGGTCCTTGAGACAAAACATTTACCAGGGAGTGCGGGGTAAACAGATGTTGCCTTTGCCCTTCTGAGTACAAAAAGAACCCACAGATGTAATTCTTCTTCAACACAGCCTCAGCCTGGAGGAGAATGAACCCTCATGTGGGGCCCCCCTTTCTCCCGGTCTTGCCCCGAGGCAGGCAGAGAGGCCCACCTCTCACCCACAGCGAGGTGGTGGCCGTGGAGCCAGAGTGGACATCTTTGCGTTTTTTTTCCACTTGGCTCCAGAACATGCTGGAAACTGCTGTATTTAAATAAACATTTCCTGTTTGCTAAGGAGAGCGGGGCGAGAGTCTGAAACGTGAGAATGTGGTAACTTAATTTTCTCCGTCACTCCAGATGACAGCAAGCTTTGCCGGTGGTTGGGTCCAATAAAAACCGACACCGTGTCATAGGCCTTCCCTCACTTGACCACAGAGGTCCAGAGGTCAAGTGGGAGACTTTCCAAGATGTTCAACAGCCAAGCCTAGCGTTTTTTGGTACTCCCAGCCCTCGGGGCCTGCTCAGGGGACCAGAGACTATCTGGCAAGTTAGGGGGGACTTCTCTGGACCAACCACGGTGATGTGACCTTTCAGAGAAGCACAGGACTTTCATGAGTCACCTACTGAGCCAGGAGGGTGCTGTCTTCCAGTTGGATCTGTCCAACTTTGAACAGACCACTTGCACCTGTGGGTTCTTTCCTTAAATGTAGGATTATGGTGTGGGTTTTGTGACTTTTTCCTTATGTAGTCACCTGTTCACCCTTTCTCTGTGCCTAGGCCAGTGCCTGGCACCTGGGAAATTTTCAACAAAACTTCGTTGAATAAAAGGTTAATGAACCTCAAAAACACAACAGCAGGATGGGCTATCGCAGATTTGCATTTTGACGGGTGGCTAAGGGCTACCTCCTAGTAGCCTATTACATGAGATACTGCTATCTAAAATTCGAATTTCATGAACTAGAATTACTGCCTTGGTAGAGTTCCCCCCCCTACCCCCAAGACTCTTACTGCACTATCCACTCTGAAGTCTCGTTGCCAGGCGTTGCTTAGCAACAGTGCAACACTCCTACTGTGCACATGCCAGTGGAACAGCCAGCGATCCCGACTGCTTCTGCCACAGGACTTTCTAATCAGGAACTCATCAGTGGCATCCTGGGCTCTCTGTGGTTTTTGATTGCCACTCTTCTGGCATTAATTGATGTGTATTTGTAGGGTCATTATTGAGTTTTGTTTCTGCCCGGTGGTCTGGGTTTTCCATTCTGCCCGGGGTTTTGCATTGTTATTTTGTTTCTCTGTAGTTCTAAGTGTCTGAATTCACCCCCACCCCCAACACACACACACACACACACACACACACACACACCCCACACACAGCACATTAGGGAAAGTGAAAATAAGGGCCTGGTGAGGATGGGCAGGAAGTCTTCAGAGCCCTCTAATGCTGTTTTGAGCGTGGGCTTCTAGAGGCAACTTTGGACCCGAAGCTTGGGTTTGGAGGGCTGTTCTGCGGCACGTGTGCTTGCTGCTGCACCTCTGCTGATGCTCTGCCTCTCCGGGCTGCAGTATGTTTCATCCCTTTGGACCTCAGTGCCACACCTGTAACGCAGGGATTGATAGTCACAGGGAGCCCGTCGTGAATGCAGCTGGAGGCAGTCCACATAGTGTGCTCTGCATGGGCGCCTGCCATATTGTCCCCTGGTTTCCCTTCGTTTTCATGGCCGGGATTGTTTACCCAACCGCAGTGTATCCAGCCATAAAGTACGCATAATACCGTTCGTTCCCTTTTGGGAGGGATTAAAGCGATCTTGTCTAGGAAGTGCTTAACGGTACCCCCGGCACATTGGAGCCCTCCGCAAACTCTGATGCTGTGGCTGTGCTTCCAACCTGCTCCTTTCGGTCTCCGTCCAGCTGGATGGCTTAGGATGTTCCCTCTAAATTTTGTTCCAACACAGAGCCCCGTGGAGGCAGCAGGCTCACCGCCGCCCGCACATGGGCCGTGGGCTGTGCCCAGCACACTCACGCTTGGTCTCCTTCTCTTCGCAGTCTGTCTCTCCATCCTGCCCCGGCAGCTGAGCCCAGGTTGGCCTCTGTTCCATCCAGAAGGGATGATGGTTGGAGTGGCTTCTTCTAGCATTTAACAATCGGCGTACTGCTTTGCTTTCCACTTAAATGAAGAGTGTGTTTTATTTATGTAGAGGAGGGGTGGGTTGGAGCTTCGTCGGGAATTCTTGGTCCTGGCTTTCTGGGCGCCATGGCCTTCCACGTTTCTCTAAACGGCCCCCTTTTTCTGATTCCCAGTGCCGGCCTCCCATACTGCTTTTACTTGAAACAGCTGTATTTACTAGCAGATGTCACTCTCACTGTGTAAGATGGTTTGAACTCTTTTTTTTTTTTTTAAAGAGAAAAAAAAAGAAAGAAAAAGAAAGAAATGCTGAGGAAAGAAAAGAAAATCCAAGTAGGGAGGGACCTCACAGAGACCACACTGGTTCTGAAAGGGATGGGTGTAAGGGAGCTCTGTAGGAGCACTGGGCTGATTTCTAAGGCTTTCCCTGATTCACCACGGACGTGGACGTGAGCCTTGCTCAGGGAGATCCTCATGACGGGCATCTTCAGCTCTGTGTCCTGCAGACCAGGATTGGCTTTTGTAACTGCTGCTGCCAACCACCAGATTGCTAGGAAGCCACGCCTCCGCCATCCTGTGGTCTTCGTGGTTTTACTGGCATTTACCATGTTTGATATTTTGGTCCCCAGGAAGAATTGGCCAACGGGTGTGATTAAAAAATCCACAATGCTGAGCAGATTGGAGGCGGGAAAGCTAAGGTTAAAGATGTGAACTCCAGAACCAGGCAAAGCTCTGGGCCCTGTCACTGACGAGCTAGATGACATCAGTTTTCTGGATTGTAAAATTGAATTATTAATTTTTAATGTTTTGTTTCGCTTTCTTTGTCGGTTGTTTGTTTCTTGAGATAGGGTCTCACTACCTGGCCTTGGCTGTCCTAGAACTCACTATGTAGCCCAGACTGGCCTCTAACTTACAGAGACTCTCCTGCCTCTGCCTCTCGAGTGCTGGGGTTAAACACATGCACCTCCAGACTCTGCTCTGGTACCCCTTCTTTATTAGGCGCTGGGAGTGTTGGGTAAACTCACAAACACTTCCTGGAAGATGGTACACCCACCATAACTTTTCCTGTGGTGTTTATGTATGTAATTCTTGCAGACCGTACTCCTTCCTGCATATGTTCACTGGAAGCCTGCACAGGTAATGATTGGTAGGATTGTAAGAGGTCCCCTGTCCAAGTTCCTACTGCATCTTTCATCTACACAGCACAGGGCAAAACAACCCACATCCCTGGCTCCCATTATCTCATGCTGAGGAACTCAAGTCTCCCTAAGCTAGGCCTAGCGAGCTCTTTTTCTTCATGTGGGGTTGAGCTTAGCTCCCACAGATTGTTGTTACACAGGGTGGGGGTCATCCTTTGACTGAACAACAGATTTTCACACTATTACTTTCCATAAACCTTTGTGATTATGCCAAGGGTTTTGCATGTGTTTTGGCTTTGGCACAGATCCTGCACCCGTCTCTCTGGCTCTCCGGGGGATTTTCTTTGACTGTGTTAGTTGAGTATCCCTCATTCAAAACGCTTGGGATTAGAAGTGTTCCTCCTTTTTGAAATTTTTCAGGTTTTGAGATATTTGTTTATATATCTAGAGAGGAAAGAGGGGATAGGAAGAGAGAGAGAGATAGATGGATAGATAGATAGATAGATAGATAGATAGATGAATAGACGGATAGATAGATAGATAGATAGATAGATAGATAGACAGACAGACAGACAGACAGACAGACAGATAGATAGATAGATAGATAGATAGATAGATAGATAGAATGAATAGATAGATAGATAGATAGATAGATAGATAGATAGATAGATAGATAGATGGATAGATGAATAGATGGGTGGATGGATGGACAGATACTGATAGACAGACAGACTGATAGATAATTTTAGAGATGGAACCCAGATATAACCACAAAGTACATTTGTCTTATATCCAAATTGTACACAATATGTTTGCCTATAAAATAAAGTCTGTGGTTGGAATTTTTCATTTATGAGATTGGATCATGCCTGTGCTTAGAAAGTTTTGAGCTTTGAAGTGTTCTAGATTTCCGATTTTAAGATTGAGGAGACTTCCAGTGTCCTAATTATTATCAAATTATCAGCGTTTTGTTTGTTTGTTTGTTTGTTTGACAATGTCCCATGCAGTCCAGCTGCCCTGGAACTCATGATCCTTCTTCCTCTGTTGTTAGAATTCCAGGATTCCACGCCTGGGCCACCATGCCCAGCTCTGTCAATACGTTTGTGCTTGCCTTAGCATGTGTGTAATGTTATGTCGGATATAAGAGCAGGTGAGGACACACGTGTGAGCTGTGCGTGGAGACAGAGGTTGATATCAGTTGTCTTCAGGCTCTGCTTTGGATGACGCAGGGTCTCTCACTGAATCTGGAGATCACTTAATGACGGCTAGACTGGTTGGCCAGCAAGATCTATGGTTTCTCTTGTCTCCTTCATCCCCACAAGCTGGGATTATGGGCACACATTGCCACAATTGGATTTGTTTGTGTGCCCCAGGGGTCTGAAATCAGATCCTCATATGTGCATAGGAACCGGCCATTTCTCTAGATCTTTGGTGCGTCTTTAGGCCCTGAGTGGCTTATCTTGATCAGGTTTTTGAATTAGTTATTGTGGCTGTGATCAAGTACCTGAGAAAATTACCTTTAGGAAGTTAAGATTAACTTGGCTCGTGACTTCAGAGGCGGGAAAGGCATGGCGGAGGCTCTTACATCATGGTGGACCAGAAGCATAGGGAGAGGCAATACAGGAAGAAGCCAGAACAGGATTTAGACAGTCCCAGTGACCTACTTCCTCCAGCTGGACCCCACCCACATACGCCTTTTAGGGGAGCACTCACAGAGGAGCACTCACAGAGGAGCACTCACAGAGGAGCCATAGCACTCCTGGTTTCTCAAGGAGCCTTCTGCCTTGATTTTAGCTCTATCTTATTGGGCGTGTACCAGAACCTCTACTAGCATGGGATGTGAGAGGTGTGTGTGTGTGTGTGTGTGTGTGTGTGTGTGTGTGTGACTCCCTTGCTTCTATGCTAAGCTCTCCTGCTAAATATTTTGGCCTGAGAAATTAGTCCCTTTTATTTATTAATAGCAAAGCTCAGGTTGCTTCAGTCTTTAAATGCAGTGATTTCACGTTTCATCTCTCCCTATCCTTTGATAGGGGTACACTCACCTGTGTAGTTCTTGGGCTAATTATTAAGGAGGAGAGATCAAGGAAAACTGTGGCCCTGTAGGCTCTCCAGCCTCTGAAGGAACCCACAGGGATCCTGAGAACAAGGGCTCCCGTTGAGCCCCGGCCTCACACTTGACTTGCACGAACTAACTTACCGTTCTAACAATTATCCCTGCTATATAGGAAGGCTGCCCCCACTCCACAGATGAGGAAACTGTATTTGGGAATAAAATCCCCAGTTAGAACCAAGAGAGGCAGTGTGGTCAGACTTGCGAGGTAACCAGTAGCCATGCCGTTCCTTTCCAAATCCTGAAAGCATTTCTCTACTCAATTTTGAAAAACTTGAGTAGGAGGAAGATGTCAAGAAGGAAGAGAAAGACGAAGAGGAGGAAGAGGAGGAGGGGTAGCAACAGCATCAAACTTGAGTCATGATTTGGTGCATGACATGATCTGGATGTCTAGGGGGAGAGAGAGCTTTTATGTCCAGTTTGAGGAAGAATGTGACATTTGAGTCACAACCTGAAATATAAATATAAAGATAACTGCCTTGGGTTGAATGGGGAGTGGTACCAAGTTACTGAAGTTCATGGTTAGAGGGGCATGAGCCCACTGAGATTGATCGAAGCTCTTCCTCGGGAGTTTTTATCTGTTAGGAATCTCAGCCCAGAGGCTATCAATCAGATCTTAGGAAGAACAGCCATAGAGTATTTGTCAACACAATGATGATAAAATTCCCAAAGAGTGAGGAAGACTGTTTCTAAGTTAAAACAAAGTTTGGATTCCATTTTCCCATTGCCTGAGCACACATGTGAGGCCGGTGATGTATACAGAAAAGACATGAATTGAGTTCACGGCTTTGGAAGTCAAAGTCAAAATAGCACATTTCTATCTATGGTGAGGGCCCAGTAGGTCGAGTCACATCACGGTGAGAGCCAGCATGACTGGGGACATGTGTAAGGGGGAGTGGTCACATGTACCAAAAAGCCAAAGCACAGAGAGGTCATGATGGCTTTTTAATATCGGTCCCTTTTCATGGGAACTAACTAGGTCCCATGAGATCTGCGTTAATCTCATCCAGGGACAGGACCCTCGGACCTGACTTGTACTGAGGTCCGCCACCTTAAAGCCCTGTCCTGTCACATCCCAGCACTAGCACATGCTGAAAGGAGCCTCTGGCCCGTGAACCTTTGGAGCATGGACTCGGATCATACTCACGAGGCAAAGGGGACATAAAACTCCAAGAAGAGCCTGAGGAACTTTGTTGACTATTGTTTTTGTGCTCAATTAATTATTTGGATTTTAGTAAAGTTAACATTCCTTCTTAGTTATATGTGGTGCCTCTTTCTTTCTTTCCTTCTTTCTTCCTTTCTTTCTTTCTTTCTTTCTTTCTTTCTTTTAATGCATTTATGGGCCTGGAGAGGTGGCTCAGCGGTTAAGGGCACTGACTGCTCTTCCAGAGGTCCTGAGTTCAACCACATGGTGGCTCACAACCATCTGGAATGGGATCTGATGCCCTCTTCTGGTGTGTCTGAAGAGAGTGACAGTGTACTCATAAAATAAATACATAAATCTTTTTTTAAAAAAATGCATTTTTGTATTTGTGTATATATATGGTATGTATGTATGTATGTATATATGTATGTATTTGGGGTATGTGTCAGAAGGCAGCCTAGGGGAGTTGGTTCTCCCCTTCTACTATGTGGATTCCAGGAATTAAACTTGGGTTGTTTAGGCCCGGCAGCAGGGACCTCTACCCACCAGTCTGCCCTGCTGGCCTGCAGCTTCCTTTCTTCTATGGGCGGTGTCCAGTGACATCAGGTCCAGCCAGAGCAGCATGTGCATGGGGTCCATCCTGGCCGGGATAGAAAGTGACTTGGTTTGTTTAAGCCTCGTTCCTGTTTATGTGAGCTAAGGCCCCTCTCGGCTCGGCCCGAAGCATCAGCCTGGGTTGCTGACTCTCGGTGTATCCTGCACTTTGGCAGCCGTGTGTCTTACGGTTCCCAAAAGTCTGCCCACACATTTAGCCACCCACCTCGTCTCCCATTAAAATTCTTCAGCCGATGAGCTCCTGTCTGCTACCAGATGTGCCCACCCGTGCTCCCCTGACCTCTAGAGTGAGTGCGTGCCCTCACTCAGGTCTGACTGGAGGGCATGGAAGCTGTGCCAGGCCTGCTGTCTTATGTCTTCGCCATGGAGTCTCATTCCATAAGCATGCCCTGTTCCTGGTCCCGCCTTCACCTTTCCAGCTTGGCTTCTTGCCCTGGACCGCCCCTCCCTCCGCATAGCTCCCTGTGTGTGGTAGTTTTGGACTGCTGCTGTCGGAGATCCAGGTCCTGAGGTTAGGTTTCAGGAAGGTCTTTGTGTTTTACCCCTTCCCTGGAGCCTGAAGGTTTGCAGTGGAGCTTGAGGCTCTGCTCTGGAAAGAACCTCAGACTTCATCGTCATGGCCACCTGAAGGCCTCGCTCATGCCCACAACAGTGTGTAAGGCACTGCAAGGCTGAGCTCTCTAAATGATGGGTTATTATTTTCCTGGGGCCCCTTCACCCTAAGCAGGGAATGGAGCAGAATAGTCTGTCATTGAGAATCGTGACAATGACGGTTCCAGTGGAGAGCTGTCCTTGGAAATATATTGGAGAGTGCCTGGGCAATGTCATATCACATGATATATATATACATATATATATATATATATATACATATATATATATATATATATTGTTTGTTTCTCTTCTGCCTAGCTCTGCAATATGGGTGGAAACCATTCCACATAAGGGGTTTTTCTGAGTGATACCAAGGAGAAACTGACAGGGAATAAGTAGAAAGGTCTAGGTTGGGTCTTCGTTTCCTTCAGTTCCTACCTGCAGGTGCACTTTCTGATCCCCCATCACCTCATCAGTAGCCCGAGGAAGGGTCGGGAGAACAGGTACCTAGAGGGGATGATACAGGTTTGATCCAGATTGCTGCAAATGTCTTTTACATTCAGTCCTATGTGGCTATGTTTATTGGTCCACATGATGTCGATTTTGGGAGAATGGTCCAGTTACCTTGTGCATTTTGGTAGTAACTATATAAACGATCCCTCAAATGGCTTTACCCTCCATGGTATCCATTTTGAACTAGCGCATCCTGTATATCAATGCTTCTCAAGCTTCCTAAAACCTTGACCTTTGAATACAGCTCCTCGCGTTGTAGTGAGCCCTCAACTGTAAAATTATTTCCATTACTCCTTCGTAACTGTAATTTTGCTATGGTTATGAGTGGTAGAGCCAGGCGTGGTGGCGCACGCCTGTAATCCGAGCACTTGGGAGGCAGAGGCAGGCGGATTTCTGAGTTCGAGGCCAGCCTGGTCTACAGAGTGAGTTCCAGGACAGCCAGGGCTATACAGAGAAACCCTGTCTCGAAAAACCAAAAAAAAAAAAAAAGTAATATCTGTGTTTTCCAATGGGCTTCTGCAACCCCAAAGGGGTCGCATCCCACAGGTTGGGGACCACTGTTGTATATGGAAAGTGATAGTGTCTTCTTTAGGGTCTTTGCTCAATAGGAAACCCAGAGAGCTTAAAAACTGTCCTTGGAGTTACCAGTGACTTCCCTTTTCACTTTCACCAAAGACTTTTCTTTTCTTTTCTCTTCTTTTCTCTTCTCTTCTCTTCTTTTCTTTTCTTTTCTTTTATCTTATCTTATTTGCTTTTACAAATGCAAATAGTCTCCTATTTGCAGCAACTCACCTGAGGGAGTGTGAAGAACTTCGAGCCTCTCTAGGTGATACGTAAGTGGCGGTGTTCAGGATGATAGGCTGGAATACGCGCGTGCATCACCATCACCAGGTACCTGAGGCTGATTCACCGTTTCGTTTCGGAGAGTTCACTTTATCCTGACGTTTCTGGGCAGGTGCTGAGGAAAACACCGTGGTGGCCAGAACACAACAGGGGGGAGGCTGTTCATCTGATTCATGGGCAGGGAGGGAGGAAGGCCCCAGGGATGAAATTCCCCGTGGGGAGTGGACCTCAGTGAGTACTTCATCCAGCTGAAACTCACCTCCGGAAGTTTCCAGAACCTATCAGCATTCTGCTGGCTGGAGCCAAGGCCACAACCCGTGAGCCTTTCGTGGGATACTTCATATTGAACCTGTGATGTGCCTGGAGATTGAAGCATTTGAGGGATCTTTGAGATGGCCGCTACCCAAGTAACTTCCGGGATGGGAGAAATGCCCGAGCAATAAAAGATGTCTCGCTAAGTCTTCAGGAATCACCGGTGAATTCAAACCCCACTCCTCTCTGTTAGTGTGTATGAAATGTATGAAAAACAGCACATTATTAAAAAAAAAAAAAGTAGTCCGAGTGAGTGGCATTTTAAAAGGGTTGTGGGAAAAATATTAATCTAAGGACAATCCTACCTGATAAAGTATTAAAGACGGTCTCTGCAGCTCGCTGGCAAACAGCACGGGTTCTGCATTTCATTAACACTAACTGCACAGCACACTGACCTTATTTGAGAGGCATTTTCTATTTTTATTTTATTTTTGGTTTTTCGAGACAGGGTTTCTCTGTGTAGCCCTGGCTGTCCTGGAACTCACTTTGTAGACCAGGCTGGCCTCGAATTCAGAAATCCACCTGCCTCTGAGAGGCATTTTCATAAACACTGACACATAGTACAGTTCCCATTTGAGGTCATGACCTGATACAGCCCCTCCCCCACAGCCCCGCTGGAAATTAACACCTGGACAGTTTCCCAGAGGTGGCAATGTTTTCCTCCTGAGGTTTCTCGATGCAGTGGGAGCTTTCCCCAGGGAAGGCAGGAACGTAGGCTTTGGACAGGCATCGGGTTTTTGGGCAGGTTGGTTAAGAGCTAGTTAGGCCACAGGAAAGGCAAGGCTGTAGGGGACAAGAGCCGAGGACTTGTGTGTCACAAGAGTTTCCCTTCAGAGTCTCTCCTTGTGCACATGGCTTGGGCCAGAGGGCGGTTCTCCTGAGTGCTTACCAATTATTTTAGGGTGGAAAGAGTGTGACCAGGTGTGAATGCACAGGCCTTTGTTCCAGCACTTGGGAGGTTTTGGCGGGGGTGGGTGGGTCTTGAGATCCAGGCTCGTCTGGGGACACATAGTGAGACCCTGTCTCACAATAAGTAAATGAATAATATCGTTTTTTTTTTCTTTTCAAAAATCAGAATGGATGAGCGGTGGTTTGTGATAGTTATGGGCGGCACGTTTACTGCGTTTCCTCCTGCTCCAAGTTGGCATTTCCTTTCCCATCTTATACCATAGGTTTATAAGCTCTGAATTGCAGATGGAGACCTGGGATTTCTTCCTCTCCTACTCCTTTCCTTCCCCAATGGGGAGAGCTTTCAAGCTTTGGGGGCATCGTAGGATCATCTGGTCTACCTCCTCCCTACCAAACTCAACCTACCTTGAAGGATATATGTCTTAGAGAGGTAACAGAGGCTATCAGGGCTAGTTTCTGTGTCAGTGTTTGGGCTTTAGACAAGATCACCCAGAACCACAAAAAGGCCTATTACAGGGGGAAGCTGGGGGAGACAGTAAAAGAACCACATCTATTTCAGAAAGAGAGGGACTGGTCCAGAATGATGGGAGAAGCCCCCATGGAAACTTGGGCTTGCTGTGCAGTATGGCTGTCAGCATCAAAGCCCTGGCTGGCTCAAGGTCTAGAAGAGGAAGAGCCCAGATGAGACAGTGAAGGGGAGACACAGGGGGAACAAGACCCAGAATGGGAGGAGTTACTCCTCGGAAGTGCTTGCTGATTCCCGTCCCCCAGCAAGGCAAGCTCAGCTCATTATCCCTACCACAAGAAGGTAACCAGTTTGCTCGGGCTTGGCTGAGGCACGCGTTTGAGTCCTTTCTGGAAATCTCACCAAGCTTCTTCCTGCTCTGTGCCCTGCTGGTGTATTCTAGGAATGCCACAAAGATCTAAGCCTCTTTGGGGTTGGGGGGGCTCTTCCCCAATTGGAGCTGCATGCTGATTGGAGTCACATTTAGACAGGAAGCCCTCTTCGTGTCTGTAAAACAAGAAACATCTTCCGAGAAGACTGCACTATGGCTTTTCTTCTTTGTGTGCGGCTAAAGATCCAGGAGGCTGCTTTGCTAAACAGTCTCCCACAAGCAGAGCAGGGCGGATTGCTCCTCCTGCCAAATGCGGCTGTGTGGGGTTGTGTGATCAGGGAAACAGCTTTGTCGGGGGGGAGGGGGGCTGAGGGAGACGGATGGATCTGCACAACCTTTTAGCAACGGCAGAATCAGGGGTGTAGAAAGAATGCTTGCCTGGGAATTTGGAGACCTGGCCATGCCTATGTCACACTGTGTGACCTTGGACTAGTCACTTCACCTCTCTGGGCCTCAGTTTCCTCCCCTTCAAAAGCGATGAGGTAGGAAGGCTGGACCAACTCCAAAGATTCTTCCAGCCCTATGCATCTTTGCTCGTGAGGGCTGAGAGTTGGGATTTAGATCTGAGCCAATATCCAATGGACCCCTGGGACTTTCTAGAGGCAAGATAGAGGCCAGGACAGCTGCTTCGGGGAGTGGCTGGTCCTTGATTAAGGCTCAAATAATTAGCTCAGCTCCACAGTAAGCCCTCGGAAATTAAGAAAGAAAAAAAAAAGATGTTTAGTTTCAAAAATAGCAGTTGATGTTGCTTCAAACTGATTGGCTAGGGCTTTTGTAGAGTTTTTCTACACAGAGGTCATTTTCCCTCCTTTGTGGCGTAGCGGGTCCATGCACTGATGCTGGAGTTAGTGTGACCCTCGTCTGAGTGCTCTCACGAGCTGAGCATCCGCCAGCATGCTCTTTACCAGTGACCCACTCCACCGTGTTGTTAGAAGTCCAAATGAGGTGGCCCATGTCCAGCTTAGAGCACGGGGCTGGCCTCAAATAGCCATTTAAGAAATTGAATACAAGAACCATAACCATTTTATAGTGCTCGGTGGGCCTCAGCGGGGATGGCTAGTCTGTGATCTGTACTTCCAGTTTGAGGTTCTGGAAAGGCAAGGGAAGGCTTGGAAGGCGGTGCTCAGTTCCCCCAAGTCTCCGTGCCCTCATCTCTGTAGGAGCAAGAAGAGTAGAATAGAGCCGACCATTGAACACTCATGTCTGCGATTCAGCTGGGATGACGGAAGCTGAACTCAACTCCAGCTGATGGCCAAAGTAGCTTGAACTTCTGCACGACGGCATGATGACTTCAGAACAGGCTCATTTCTTGCCCTGTGGCTTGGGGATCCTGAGAAGGGAAATGTTGCAACTCAGTAGCTGGACACTTGAACGGGACCTGTGAGGACATGACATCAGATTCAAGCATTCACAACCCCTAGAATTCAGTGATTGTTGTTGTTGTTGTTGTTGTTGTTGTTGTTGTTGTGTTTGTTGTCTGGCCACAGGACCTAGTCTAGATTCAAGGGAAGGGCCAATCTCTTCAAGGAAGAAACATCTTTATGGAATCTATGTTTAATAAAACCTCTCCAGCCATATATTAATAATCATTACTGGTACTGTTTGTTCCAAGGGGTCCTATCTTAACTAGACTGAATGTTTCTTGAGGGCAGGAGCTATGCATTTCTCTGTAGAATGCTTGTGAAAAGAGGTCACAACCAATACATGGTTTTAAAAGTCGAATCAGGCTTGCATAGAGAGCAAGTATGATGGAAAAGACCCCGGGCTTCAGAGGCAAAGCAATCTGAATTTAAAATGGGCCCTTCAGCAGATTACGTGTCTTTCTCATCAAAACAAATAAATAATGAATGAATACAGTCAGTCCTATTGAAAGACTTAGGGCCAACGAACGTAAGATAGCCATGCATAGCCAATGCTCTAGTTTCTGGTTGCTGGGTCTGTGGCACTGTGGCATGTGCACAGGCGTTCAGGTTCAGGCACAACTAGATCCGAGTCTCTGGGCTTCTGTGTGGCTGGAGACAAACCCCTTCATCTCTGAGAGTCACAGAGCTCCCATCTCTAATGCGGATCTCTTAAGAATCCAGCTTTTCCCTGACACACACTCAAGACTTTCTGTATGCATCGCCTATAAATCGAGTAACAGTGAAACCTGTTCGTGGATGCATTTGTCTATACAGTGCATGTAACGAACAACCAATGCTGCTAACTCCCAGTAGTCTCATTGGTCAAGTCCCTCGATGCTGGGGACTGTGGATGCCTGGATCTGGGGTGGTGTCCCCACAGGTTGGAAAACATCTTTAGAGAGGAGCCCAGGGTCCTGGTTAAGCATCTATTTCAGCATGTCTGTGACTGAATTGAAATAGTTCCAGGTGCCACTTTTCTCTATAGGATCCCTGGTCGCTGCCAATGACACCACCCTGTTCTCAGAGATCCATGTCTCCTTCCCAAATATTCCTCCTGATTGACATTGCAAGGAAACATAAAGCATAGTGACTCTAACCTTGTGTCTGATGTGTTCGTGTGCGTGTGCGTGTGCGTGTGCGTGTGCGTGTGTGTGTGTGTGTGTGTGTGTGTGTATTCCACCCCCTGCCTCGTATTTGACAAAGCATACCAATCTGGTTGGCAAAGCACCAAGTTAGGACACCGGGCTTAACTTTTCTGGATAGCTCCTGGGGCTTGTGTTCATTTTATTTTATTTTATTATTATATGTAAGTACACTGTAGCTGTCTTTAGACACCCAAAGAGGGCATCAGATCCCATTACAGATGGTTGTGAGCCACCATGTGGTTGCTGGGATTTGAACTCAGGACCTTTGGAAGAGCAGTCAATGCTCTTAACCTCTGAGCCATCTCACCAGCCCCATTTTATTTTATTTTAAAGACAGAGTCTCACCACATATTCCTGGCTAGCTTGGAACTCTGTGAAGACTGGGCTGACCTTGAGTTCATAGAGAGCCGCCTGCCTCTCCTTCCTGAGCTGGGTGTTGGGATTAAGAGCACAGGCCACTGTGTCTGGCAGGGCCCTCTACTTCTCTTAGGAAAGATTGCTCAAGAACTCTTCTCTTGCTTCTGGTAGATTTCCCAAGAGCTCTGATCTCTCCTCCACCCTTATTTTCCTCTAGCCTAGATAATCTGATTGTTTTGAAAATGAACTTGTCTTTAGACAAAAATGCACTGACACAGTATTTTCGAAATGATCTGGAGGCCATTTGTGGCCACCCCGAAGGAATACCGTTCTCTTCCTACTGGCTTATATGTCAAGGGCATCTGGATTTTGCTGACTTTTTTTTTTTTTTTTAGTATGCCTGTGCCTTTCTGCTTTTACACCTCACCGCACCTTCTTGGTGTCATCCACGTGGACTGGGTTTTGGCTACCCAGGCTCCACCCACTCAGTCTTCCCGGCAGCATCCGCCCCTGTATCAATTGAAACATCATCCTTTATTTATGCCAGTGGTTCTCAACCTTGATTTTTCCCGCCCTTTTAGTACAGTTCTTCCTGGTGTGGTGACCCCCCCCAAAACATAAAATTATTTGTTGCTACTTTGTAACTATAATTTTGCTACTTTTGCAAATATTTGATGTGCAGGATATCTGATGTGCCACCCCTGGGTTGAAAACCACTGCTTTACACCCACTGGCCACTGTTGTGACTGTGAGGAGATGCCGTCCTGTCTCCTAATCTAGGAATGAGCACTTGAAGCACATCAGGGTTGACTGAAGGCTTGTTTCCTAGAACTGGACTCTTGACCAGTGGGACAGACAGACTGAATTCACTGGCTCTCCATTTTGCCAGTGCCCTTGCAGAAGGGTAAGATGTTCCTGCCTTCTAGCCTCCAGATCTGTTCTTAAGATTTTAATCGAGTCCGCAAGTCTGAGAGCCTTGAAGAGCATTCCTTCTCTTTCTCAGGTTTACAGAATGGTAACCAAGTAACCAATTGTTAACTGAGTAAGTTAACTTGCTCCTGAGTGGGAGCGGCATAATTCTCTGTGGACGTAACCTCCATTCTAACCACAAGCTTGCGGTTCCTCAGCTGGGTGCCCTTGGGCAAGTTCTCCTGTGGACATCCAGTCACTGTAAAATAGCAGCAGTGAGTCCTGAAGACTGACTCTCAGACTTGCCAGGACTCTGAAATCACCCGGGGAGATATAAAATTTCCAATGCCTGGACTGTATCCCCTGGGATCCTGATTTAACGATTTTGGGGGGAGGGGGGGCTACATTTTGGATGTTGGGATTTTTGGCAGCTCACTGCAAGTGTTTGAGAAAAGCAATGCAGAGAAATTCTTCAGGTTATAGGGAAGAACAAATAGATAAGTTAAATGCTTGGTGTGAGGTATGGATTGACCAAAGTCACCCTGCTTTCCTTAATAAGGTAAACATGAATAACTTGCTTTTTCTTCTTGGCACCATTACTTTGTTTGGGAGGGGAGGTAGTCATAGCGATGTATGACAGCCGATCTGCAATATAGCCTCTGTTATTTATCCCATTTGAGGTGAAGGGCGATCATGAATGTAGCCAGAATCATAGAACATACAAAAATGTGATTACTTTCACATCCGTGGAGGGAAACTGGGGCGAGTTCAACAGTGCTTTGTGAGAACATTCTATAGAGTAACTGCTTTAATGGATAGACAAAATTGATTTATAATTACCATGGCAACAGCAAAATGGAATTATGTCTTCCTGAGGGACGTGGATCAGGACTGAGGAGGCTTCTGGAGGATTCTACTTCACTTTGGCCCTGCAGCTTGCCTAGTGACCTTGGCTCCCACAGGCAGCTCATGTGGCTCAAGTCCTCGGTTTCCCCAGAGCCTGTTTTCCAATCTACGAAATCTCCCGTTGAGTTTCCAAGGGAGCGCATGGGCGTGGCCGTGGTGAGAAGGTGCTGTAGGAGATGATGGGATGGAAGCAGCGCCTGGAGCCCGATGCCAGGGTGGGTTACAGATGCTGTTTGCCCACAGCCAGCTTCCTCATAGTCTACGAAGCCTGCGCAGTCTAAGGTCTTCGTAAAATCCTCCGAGTAAACAGCATGTTGCATGGAAAACTCCCATCCAGCCCAAAGCTTCTCCACCTTGCTCTTCTTCACATCCTGGGTTCGGTTTTATTGTTATTACTGAATGGGGCTGATCTGCTCACTATAAATTATTTACCAACATCCAGAACTTTTATGTATTAGATCTCTATAGAACGCCTGCTTTGAGACAAGAGAAAAGCATTTCTAGACATTGTCAGGTGTCCCCTGAGGTGAAGGAAAGTCTCCTAGTTAAAAAAAGCGCCGTTGAGTTTCGTGATAATGAAGCTTAGCCGCTTCAGTAAAGTAGCAGACATTGTGAATGCACGGTAGTTAACATGTGTGGTGTCCCCAGAGGCTCTCACAGCTGTCCACGACCCAAACAGCTGTTGGGAATCCGCATGTCCACTGTCACAGATGGGGGGTTCCGTGCTTGCACGGCTAGCGGTGATAATATCTCCCGGCTGCCGTTTATCGAGTGTTTCCTATGTGTTCTGCACATGGCTGAGTGTTTTCTATATTTCATTGCCTCCATTGATTAGTGGCATCGACAGAGTTTGCAGATCAGTAGCTAGTAGCCCAGATCCACGTCTTCACTGTGATGCATCCGGTTCACACAGTGCATGTCATGTGTGCATGTATGTGTGTGCCCATATGTGTATGCACGTGGAGGTTTGGAGGTCAATTTTAGTTGTCATCCTTCAGCGACAAAATGCCACCTTGGTATTTGGTAGGAGAGCTGGGGCAGCCTACTCATTGGTTGGGTTGACTGGTCAGTGAGCTCTATGTAGCCTGTGCCTTCTTCTTCAGCCCCAGGACTGCATGTATATGTTTCTGTGACCAGCTTGTGTTGTTGTTGTTGTTGTTGTTGGTGGTGGTGGTGGTGGTGGTGGTGGTGGTGTGTGTGTGTGTGTGTGTGTGTGTGTGTGTGTGTGTATCATGGCTGAGAATCAAACTCAGCACCTGATGCTTGGGTGGTAAGCTCTGTACCGAGTGAGCGGTTTTCCCAGCCCATCACGGGACTTTTTAATGTTAATTTCTTGCCAGCATTTTCAGATTGGGCGAATCCATACATAGATCTATTTCTAGTGTCTTTTTCAAAGCTTGACAGATCTGACAACAGGCAGTCAGTTTGGTTCCCAGCAGCCACTGATTGGTTTCTAGAGGAGGCATAGGTCCGTTTTATTGCAGTCCCCACCACTCCCTAGGGGACCGTCAATTGTAAGTGTGTGTCAGCTGCCATTTGACACCCTGCTGGTGATTTTTTTTCTAAGCCCAACTTTATTCCCGGGTTAGCTTCTTCTGACGGTTATATTCTGCTTCACATCTTCACTGCATGGTCCGTGTTACTGCTCCCATCTTAAAGATGGGGAAACCAGGCCTCCATAACAGCCAAGCTCTTGCCCAAAGTCATGACTAATTGGCAAAGCAAGTGTAAGGCAAAGAGCCCCCCCACGCCCCGCCCCACCTGAGCAGCCCTGCCTGGCGTCGCTGTGTGGATGCTGGGTGAGCATGTCCCTACATTCCGAGCCCCGGCCTCATCCTCTTCATTGTACTTTCCTTGGAGAACTAACTCCCATTGACCCTATTGCTCACCAGGAACCACATGTGGTCAGGCTGTGAAGAGTGGCTTCTGCCTACAGCTCCCCAGGCTGTTTTTTCTGTGTCTATGGTACTTTTGGGCTGTTGTCCAAGGGCTGCTCACACACTCCTACGTAGCTGAGGGGCCAGCTGGTGTGTGTGTGTGTGTGTGTGTGTGTGTGCGTGCGCGCTTGTTTCTGCTTAGGACGAGGCCGCTTGCCTGTAGGGAGGATGTGATTGCTTTAGGAAATTAAGTGGGAGTGATTAATTAGGAAATGTACTGAGGATTCTGGAAAGAAATAGAAGCTATAAAAAAAATCGCACCCCTAAATACAGAATCTTTCTCCTGGCCACACGGCTAAGGAGACTGCGCTCAGAACGCCTGAAAGCATCTCGTCCTGCCACCTCAGAAGCGGTTGGTTCGGTGGAGCAGCACCTTGTGTGAATATGCTGAAATGAGCCCCGAGGCCAGCTGGTCTAGCCTCTGCTTTCCGTGAATGGGCATGAAGGCACAGAAACCCCGCAGAGGGTGAGCAGGATGTAGGAGGCTGGGCAGAGTATAAAAGACAATAGGAGTTGAGACTCGGAAGACCTGGGTCTCCATTCCCGGTACTCTGCTGCTAATGTGTGATGCCTGCCCAGTCTCTGACAGGCTTCTCACTGTGCAATGGCGGCAGACTGTGATTACCAGAGAGTCAACAGCAAACGCCCGCATATATGGCTGCCGCTAAGTAGACCGTGTGCTAGGGAGAGGTCTGGAACCTCCTTTGTGTTTTCTTCATCCCTGGGACCATCCCTCAAGGTTGGTACTGTCATTAGCTCATTTTACTGAAGAAAGAAACAAAGACTCTTGGAGGATCCATTATTTTACATAATGCTCTGACTCTGCCAAGTGGCCAGAGGCAAGTTCGTCAGGCAGGTTGGCTCAGGAAACCGTGTTCTCAACCTGTAAACTGTTCTCTCTCTGAAGCTACTGCACAGTTTACAGGTAACAGGAATAATCAATATGAAAACTGACCCACGTGTTATGATTTTTATATAAATTTCTCGGCATAATGAAACTGATGTTACGCGTGTGAGGCTGAACTCTGAGAAGCTGGCGTTTTCTTTCCTAGGGAAGGGTAGATGTGGTAATTCCATAGAGGCCCTTGTCATACAAGTTGAGCAAGCCTCTGTGGTCTGAAATGCCAAACCCTGCACTGATCCCCGAATCTTAAACTTTTTGAGAGCCAGTGTGATGCCTCAAGTGGAACATTCCATAACAGTCCTAGTGTGGTGAGTTGTAGTGAACCCACAAGTGCACAGACCACACTATATATCCTACTCGGTGTTTACACCAAGGGGAGGAGAGGATTTAATTGGCCTACACTTCTGCATCACTGCTCATCATCGAAGGAAGTCAGGACGGGAACTCAAACAGGGCAGGAACCTGGAGGCAGGAGCTGACACAGAGGTCATGGAGGGGCCCTGCCTATGGCTTGCTCTATATGGCTTTCTCAGCCTGCTTTCTTATAGAACCCAGGACCACCAGCCCAGGGATGGCACCGCCCACAATGGGTTGGACCCTTCCTCATCAATCACTAATTAAGAAACTACCTTACAGGCTTGCCTACAGCCGAGTCTTATGGTCTTATGAAGGTATTTTCTTACTTGAGGTTCCCTTAATTGAGCCTAAGAGAGGTTCCCTTCTCTTAGATGACTTCCACTTGCGTCAAGTTGACGTGAGACAATTTAGCACACTATATAAAACAATATAACACTTTGTGTGTACAGGGTGCACATGAAGCAGGAATGACCATCATATTTAAACCTGTGTATCTCATCTCCAAGATAGTATATATAACATGTAACTCTTTTAAGATGTTGGGGGTGGGGTGGGGATACCCTCTGATGTATACAACACAGAAGTCACAGGAAGTTCCTGAGGCCATTTTCTCCTCCATAAGACAGGGCTAGCACTGACTCACCTTTATCCCACTCTCCAATGACAGTGAGACCAAACATGTATGTTGGGGATGCGTGGGGCTCAATAACCAGGATTCGCTATTGCTATTCAGTCCCGGCCCCTCCCCCACTTGCCATGAGAAGCTCTACCCTTTCTTGGCTCAGCATGGCTTCACATTTGAGGGCCTCCATGTCTAATAAAACCTTTCACTTATATACGGGTGAAACATGGACCCAGGAGCTATTTTTTATTCTGTTTTTCAGTATGCTACAGTCTAATACAGAAGAACTTCCTGTCAGGCTGAGTTGAATGCTGTTGACTCCGTGCACATAAGAATTATGGTGCTGCCAGCATGAAATACTTTTCCTCGCTGGCCTCATAGCTCATTCCTGTGGTACTCTCTCTTAGAGGTTCTAGCAGGGAAGCCCCTTGCTCCGCTCACTGAATTTTTGGCCCATTGTGGCTTCTTTTTTGGGAAACCCTTCAACACCAATGCCATGTGTGGATTGTTGTGTGATAAAAGCTCTTTCTGGGTCCTCGGAGTGTGGCCTATAGGGCAGGAGACCTCTATGGTCCTGGCATCATTATCCCCCAAGCCCCTGGTCAGAATAAAGTTGGAGAGGTTAGTGTGGTCCAAATGAAGAAGAAACGGGCACATCTCATTGCAGACCTCAAATGTGCTGCTGGATGTGTAGTCTCAGTCTCTCCAGTCAGCCTGATAGAGACTATTAGGAAGGATAAGCAATGAATTCATCCTCATCCTGAAACTCCTCCGCCTTCCCAGAGTGCTGGTGCTGAACGGAATTAGCCAAAGGAGGGCTTGGGCTTGGGCCCGTGTGCAACATTGGAGTTCGTAGTAACAGTAAGAGATAACTTTTATGGAGAGCCTGTGTTGTGCCAGGCACCATGCTAAGTGCTTTTAATGTTCCATTTTACTGCACACAGGGCTTGGATTGGATCCGGACTGAGGCGCAGGGGGATAAGTAGGACACATACCTGGCCTGCAGCTGGGAGGCAGAGCAGCCCATTTAACCTACTGCTTGGTTCTGTAACCACGGCTCTGTTTAGCTTCTGCTCTTCTTAGTTCCCCTGATGCTTAAGCACCAGGTTTCCTGACTCCTGGGTGCAGAAACGATGCAGATAAACAGTGCCCGTGGCTCCCTGGATGCAAACCCTGATACCTGCCACTTAGTTGCTGCCCATGTCTTGCTGTGGAGGAGGATTTTCTGATGCAAGTTTCAAATCCTATCAGTGACAGAGCCAGGAGGAGCTGAGCAGGAATCAGACTTGAGAGAATGCTATTGTGGGAGGAGAGCCCATTCATACATTCGTTTGTTCCTTCATGGAGCAAAGCTCTATGCAGTGTGCCTATGTGTACCTGAGATTCTATGCAGTGTGTCTGTGTGCACCTGAGATTCTATGCAGTGAGTCTGTGTGCACCTGAGATTCTATGCAGTGTGTCTGTGTGCACCTGAGATGCTATGCAGTGTGTCTGTGTGCTCCTGAGATTCTATGCTGTGTGTCTGTGTGCTCCTGGGACTCTATGCAGTGTGTCTGTGTGCACCTGAGATTCTATGCAGTGTGTCTGTGTGCACCTGAGATGCTATGCAGTGTGTCTGTGTGCTCCTGAGATTCTATGGAGTGTGCCTGTCTGTGTGCTCCTGAGATTCTATGCAGTGTGTCTGTGTGCACCTGAGATGCTATGCAGTGTGCCTTTGTGCACCTGAGATTCTATGCAGTGTATCTGTGTGCACCTGAGATTCTATGCAGTGTGTCTGTGTGCACCTGAGATTCTATGCAGTGTATCTGTGTGCACCTGAGATTCTATGCAGTGTGCCTGTGTGCACCTGAGATGCTATGTAGTGTGTCTGTGTGCTCCTGAGATTCTATGCAGTGTGCCTGTGTGCTCCTGAGATTCTATGCAGTGTGTCTGTGTGCACCTGAGATTCTATGCAGTGTGTCTGTGTGCACCTGAGATTCTATGCAGTGTGTCTGTGTGCACCTGAGATGCTATGCAGTGTGCCTGTGTGCACCTGAGATTCTATGCAGTGTGCCTACCAGCACCTGAGATTCTATGCAGTGTGTCTGTGTGCTCCTGAGATTCTATGCAGTGTGTCTGTGTGCACCTGAGATGCTATGCAGTGTGCCTGTGTGCTCCCAAGATTCTATGCAGTGTGCCTATGTGCACCTGACATTCTATACAGGGTGTCTGTGTGCTCCTGAGATTCTATGCAGGGTGTTTGTGTGCTCCTGAGATGCTATGCAGTGTGTCTATGTGCACCTGAGATTCTATGCAGTGTGTCTGTGTGCTCCTGAGATTCTATGCAGTGTGTCTATGTGTACCTGAGATTATATGCAGTGTGTCTATGTGCTCCTGAGATTCTATGTAGTGTGTCTGTCTGTGTGCTCCTGAGATTCTATGCAGTGTGTCTGTGTGCACCTGAGATTCTATGCAGTGTGTCTGTGTGCTCCTGAGATTCTATGTAGTGTGTCTGTCTGTGTGCTCCTGAGATTCTATGCAGTGTGTCTGTGTGCACCAGAGATGCTATGCAGTGTGCCTTTGTGCACCTGAGATTCTATGCAGTGTATCTGTGTGCACCTGAGATTCTATGCAGTGTATCTGTGTGCACCTGAGATTCTATGCAGTGTATCTGTGTGCACCTGAGATTCTATGCAGTGTGCCTGTGTGCACCTGAGATGCTATGTAGTGTGTCTGTGTGCTCCTGAGATTCTATGCAGTGTGCCTGTGTGCTCCTGAGATTCTATGCAGTGTGTCTGTGTGCACCTGAGATTCTATGCAGTGTGTCTGTGTGCACCTGAGATGCTATGCAGTGTGCCTGTGTGCACCTGAGATTCTATGCAGTGTGCCTACCAGCACCTGAGATTCTATGCAGTGTGTCTGTGTGCTCCTGAGATTCTATGCAGTGTGTCTGTGTGCACCTGAGATGCTATGCAGTGTGCCTGTGTGCTCCCAAGATTCTATGCAGTGTGCCTATGTGCACCTGACATTCTATACAGGGTGTCTGTGTGCTCCTGAGATTCTATGCAGTGTGTCTGTGTGCACCTGAGATTCTATGCAGTGTGTCTGTGTGCTCCTGAGATTCTATGCAGTGTGTCTATGTGTACCTGAGATTCTATGCAGTGTGTCTATGTGCTCCTGAGATTCTATGTAGTGTGTCTGTCTGTGTGCTCCTGAGATTCTATGCAGTGTGTCTGTGTGCACCTGAGATGCTATGCAGTGTGCCTTTGTGCACCTGAGATGCTATGCAGTGTATCTGTGTGCACCTGAGATTCTATGCAGTGTGCCTGTGTGCTCCTGAGATTCTATACAGGGTGTCTCTGTGCTCCTGAAATTCTATGCAGTGTTATTATAGGTTGTTATTGCCTCTCTGTTGCAAGATTTTCCATGTCCAATCATATTAGGGCAGTGGAAGGCCTTTAATTAGACAGGAAAGGGGAGGTGGAGCTAGGAGTAGGGAGTTTCAGAGGTCCCAGGAGGAGAAAGAAAGGAACCGAGATGGCTTCGGATGTGGACCTGTGTGACATCTACTAGCCAAAATAGCTCAGTTTTTTATAAGGTTAGGAATATTGGGATAAAGCGTTTATCATTATCAATTGGATCTTAAATTATTGTATTGGTATCTTGTAAATTGTGATTTTAAATATACATAAAACTGATTGGCTAACTAATTAAGCTTTAAAGGTTTTGCTTTACTTGGTTACTGGAGTGTGGGTCCGCTGATGGTGGAGAGGGAACACAGCTGGGATGCTGTGGGAAAAGCTGGGAGAGACTAGCTCAACAGCGGCGAAAACACGCTGAGCGGGACCTGGTGTTGAAGCCTGGTGGGCAGGAGGGTTGACGGGATCTCTCTCCTTTTTTTTTTTTTTTTTTTGGTTTTATGAGACAGGATTTCTCTGTGTAGCCCTGGCTGTCCTGGAACTCACTCTGTAGACCAGGCTGGCCTTGAACTCAGAAATCCACCTGCCTCTGCCTCCCAAGTGCTGGGATTACAGGCGTGCGCCACCGCCGCCCGGCCCGGCGGGATCTTTTAATAGTTCCCTCAACACCTCTCTACTCTGCTTATAGAAAAATCATCTCCCCAGACCTACTCTCAGGTTTGTCTTAGCAAAGCAAGAAAAACAAAGAGAATTGGGGGACGCAGCGAGTTGACGGTCTTATCCATTGCTGGTAGAAATGTCAATGGAGCTGCCGTGGTGTGGACAGAGGATGAGAGCTCCTGTTAAACATGGAATTATCATGTGACTCGCCAGTGCCACTCTAAGTGACACCCCAGAAGATTAAGTGGGGACTCAAAACAGACAACTGCGCACCAGTGTTTGCTGCAGCCTTCTCCACAGTAGCCCATGGAGGAAAGAACCCGTGTCTATTCAGGATCTGGAAGGGCATGGAAGATAAGTACCTAATAGGTTCTGGTGGGGTGATGAAAGAAATTGGAAGTAGAGAGTATATGGTGATGGCCATATAATGTAGGGAATGTCCTTAAGGTCACCAGATAGCACTCTTAAAAAATAGTTAAATGGCTGGGTATGGTGGTACATGCCTTTAATCCCAGCACTCAAGAGGCAGAGGCAGGCAGATCTCTGTGAGTTCAAGGCCAACCTGGTATACAGCCAGGGTGATAGAGAAACCCTGGCTCAAACAAACAAACAAACAAAAAAAAAAAAAAACCAAACAAGCCCCCTAAAAACTAAAAGGTAAAAAATCCCCAAATCTCTTTGGGCTGGAGTCATGGCTTGGTGACTGAGAGTACCTGGGTTTAATTCTAAGCCTCCATAAGGCAGCTCACAACTGTCTGTAACTCCAGTTCCAGGGGACCCAACACAGACATCCAGGCAGGCAGAACAGCAGGGGGCATGAAATAAGACTATTTAAAAAATAGTTAAATGATATAATTATATTTAAAATTTTTTAATTTAGATAACAGAAATGTTTGACATATTAAAAATGCCAGTTGCTTCTTGATTCTCTAAGATGAAATTACATTTGCAGGCATCATAAATAAAACCATTATCATTTGTAAAATGGCAGAAATTCATGTTCTCTATACTTTGCCACATTTAAAAAAAAAATATGCGCCTCATCACAGAGTGCTATGTGGTAGGAAGCGTACCGAGTACAGACGGAAAACCAGAGAAGCCTCTTTCTTTTTCAGCACGGCACCAGAGCCTTCTGCGGAGCACGGGGCTTGGCCTAAAGTACAGGCATATTTCTTTTTCTGCAGAGCCAAACTGGGAACACAATAATTCTATTTGTAGTTGGAAATGGCATCGAGGCTGTTGAGTGTAAATTTTACTACCATGGCAACCGTGGAACACAAAGATGATAAAAATGAAAATGCAGGAATATTTTTGGCAGGTGGGGTCAGCTGGAGGTAACAGGGCTCCTCGCAGGTAACTGCAGGATTCGAAGGAAAGCGAAATGTTAATGATTGTCATAGAAACCTCCGGATCCCAACTAGACTGTGTCGTCTTTGTTCCGGCTGAGGGCATCGAGGCTGCTCTTTGGACCAGTTGAGCCAAAGCGGAGATGGGGATGAAGTTCAAGATGGTAATGAACTCCAGGAATCCCTGTTAGAAGTTTTCACGGGGAGACAGGAAGCTGACCCTCCTGTCTGTGTGGCTTCCTTTTGTAGTTCCATCCCCATGAAGACGGACTGTGGGCCTTACAGATCTCCTGGGCTGTTCACAGAACTGCAGCTGTCATCTGGGACATGTGGTTGGGGTAAGGGGGAAAGAAGGCCACCGTTTATCCTTTAAGGAAAGACCTGAGAGGCAATAAAGGGGAAGGAAGCATCGTTTTGTGTTGTCTCCTGGGTCAGAATGCCTCCTTCCCAAAGAAGAAAGGACGGCGGAAATGTGCCGTAATCCATACTTCCTCCTAGCTCTCTGCATTTAGGATTACCTCACAATTTCTTTGCTCCACCTCCCGACTCCTGTCACCCACAAGCTTGGAGCAGGTTTAGAACTCAGAGCCTGATTTTTCACATGGTCTCCTTTCCTGTCCCTAGCCCCGCCCCCCCACTCCCCACCCCGCGATATCGCTACTCTAGACTCAGTTTTGAGTAACATCCTCTCCAGTACTTTGTGTGACACAGTGACACCTGTGGAAGAGCCCCGCCCTCTGACACTGTGGCTGATTGCATCTCATTTGGAAGACTCTGGGCCGCCTCTGAGGGAAAGTGGGGTGATGTAGTGTCAGTTGAATTCCTGTGATATTCAGTATGAGGGCTGAATATATACATCCCTTTGGACACAACAGTTGTATAACCTCAGGGCATAAGTATCGGTGATACCGTCTATTATAAAGTGGGCTCGTGACAGCATGCATGTGAGTGATACAGGTACCTATAGCCAACCTGCATCCAAGCAGTACTTGGTAGTTATTGTGATTGCAAGTGCAAAATAGTCATTTTTGTGCTTTGACATTTGAGGGAACTGGTGCTGCTCAGATTGAGGAATCCCAACCAGACAGAATGCAGCAGAGGTTAGGGTGATCCTCGGTCGCATGCACGCACGTCCCCCAGAGACTGCAGAGCACTCACTGTTTTCATAGCTTTCAGCTGCCCGATTTGCACATGTCTTAATCGCACAGCAATCGATGTTTCGAGCATCATTGTTTTGCCTGACTTCCAGAAGAAAACTAAAGCTTAATTCTCCTAAATGATTCATCTATGATCACCCCAACTGGCAAGTATTTGCGCCTAGAGCCTGGCTGCCTAACCAGTATTCTCAGGACCAAATAAGGGGTCCAGGGGAGGAGCCTTCATTGGAATCTGATTAGAGGCTGAACCAGGAAAATGGCTGAGTGATCAGAGAGACCCGTGCTCTGATCACTCCTTCTAAGACGCGCCTCTCCAACCATGGGCACGTCTCCCTGCGCCGCAGGATGTTGCTTTTCCAGGCTTGCCACATCGAGTCCCCGTCAGTCATGCGGTAATCAGCTCATTCCTTCCTTCCTGTCAACACTCACCTGTAGAACAGCATCGCGGCACTGTGACTGCTAAGTCTGAGGTCATTTAATGGGGTGCCCCCAGGCGCTGTACTAGTGAGGTTTACACATTATCTTACGTACTCTGCATGGGAGGCCTCGTTTACTTCTTATTGTGTGTTACATCTTCACAGTTGATAAAATGAATTCAGAAGACATTAAAGTAAGGCAGGGTGGGGGTGGAGGCTGGAGAGATGGCTCAGCAGTTAAGGGTGCAGCCCGCCCTTGCAGAGGATACTGGGCTCTGATTCCCATCACCCGAGTCTGTTGGGCAGCTCCCGGCTACGCCAGCTCCTGTGGAGGTCGGGAGATCTGATACCTCTGGCCTCAGTGGGAATGGGCACTCACGTGTGGGTGTGTGCACAAACACACAACATCTAAAGACATTAAAGTAGCTATCTTAGGTTCCCCGAGTTGTGTCAGAGGCAGAATTCAAACTCTTCAAGGCTTTGTGTAACCCAAGGAGATGTTCCATCTCTTCAGTTACCCACAGGGTTAGTCATCCAGGTAGAGTAGACATCAGAACACCTGGAAGGCTTGTTAAAATGTAGCTTAATGGTCTCCTGCCTCCCCAGAGGTCCTGTTCCTATAGGTTGGGTGAGGCCAGTCTGGCAATGTGCATTCATAACTAGTTCTTAAGGAATGCTCCTGTGGTTGGCCTGGGACTTTCGAGATCATTCCTCCTGTCCAAGGATCTTGAATTTATTAACCCCCCCCAAAGAATTACGCAGCACCTAGTATAAAGAAGTCACCTGAAATACGTTTGTTAGTGTGAACTGTTGAGGTGCAGATCTATCTCTCCTTTATGCCGTACATTGTTTGGACATCTCTGCATGCACATTCTTAAGCTTCTCCATTTAGGGGTTTCGGGGAGTTCCATGGGGTCAGACATCTTTATGTCTTAGCGCATTGTGCTGGGTCTTGCATGTATGGTATACTTGGTAAATATTAACAGCTTGGTTGGTTGGCTTAGAGATTAATCTCACTAAGACCTGCACTGAAAGCTGGATGGTATCTAAGATGTTAGGTCTTGAGACATTTCCCAGATTCCTTTTTTTTTTTTATTTTTTAAACTGGGCTGTGGTGACTCATGCCTTTATTTTTTATTCTTTATTTTTTTGGTTTTTCAAGACAGGGTTTCTCTGTATAGCCCTGGCCTGTCACTCTGTAGGCCAGGCTGGCCTCGAACTCAGAGATCCACCTGCCTCAGCCTCCCAAGCGCTGGGATTAAAGGCGTGCGCCACCACTGCCCAGCTCAGATTCCTTTTTTTTATTGAATTTATTTTTCATTTACATTTCAAAGGTTATACCCCTTCCTGGTTTATCCCCTCCCATCCTCCCACTCCCTGCCTCCAAGAATATGCTCCTCCACCCAATCCACTCCCACGACCCCCACTCGACTTCCCCACACTGGGGCCTCTATTGAGACTTCACAGGACCAAGGACCTCTCCTCCCACTGATGCCCGACAAGGCATTCCTCTGCCACTCTTTTGGCTGGAACCATGTGTACCCCTTGGTTGATGGCTTAGTCTCTGGGAGCCCTCAGGTATCTCATTTCCCAGATTCTTACAAGAGGGCCTGGTATTATAGTCGGTCAGGTGTTCAGATTTGTTTGTTGAGATACTGGTACTAGTACAGCTTTGTGGTCAACACTCTGGACATTTCCCTGGTATCTTTAGCTTGATTCCAGTTTGGGAGTTCAGTCTCTAGAATTGTCCAGCAACCACTGTCAATCCCATCCACACATTGAAATCCTGGTGGGGTCTGTGCTGATGTCTCATATACCCCACTTACAGAGGTTCTGGTTTGGTTGATCTGGAGTGTTGCTGAGTTATCAAGACTTCTTGGATGTTTACTGGTGTGCTTTAATGGGAGCCAGGCAAGGTTGGGGACCTCCCTGGAGTATTTGGCTCCTGATTTTTCTTTGGCATTTATAGAGGGCTGTGAGTGCATATTTAGGCAGAGAAACGGGAGAGCTATGTCCTATCTCTTATACTCTAAAATGAGGATGTGGAACTGCAGTTCAAGCTTCAGGTAGAGGCCACCTGAGAGCATCAGGGTGGCCTGCCACCATCTCCAGTGGACACCTTTGGGCGGCTGCTGGTTGTCACATCCCATGATGAGGGGCCATGATGAGGGGGCTCTTTCTCCAGGCTGGAGGCGGGAATAGGGAGGGGGTGGATGCAGGCGGTGTGGCCCATTGCAAGGCGCTTTTGTTCAGAAGGGGTCATCCTGCGAGGGGCCGAGGGGTGGGGCTTAGCATTTTGGCACCCCGTGCGCCTTGGTACTCAGCCTCTTCTTGGGTTTCCTGCTGGAAACACACCCAGCTACATGAGCCCACAAGCTGGCTGAGAGTAATGGGAAAGGTCATAGCGGGGCCTCCGCCCCAGCAGGTTGCTTGACTCAGCACAATCCTGGTGTAATTAAGCATGGCGAGAAGAAAAGGGGGAATGGGCCGGTGCTTACCCATGTGCACTCTGCCCAGGGCCCCAGGGGGCATGCGTATTCAACGTGCCAGCCGCTCTCAATTTATGGGAGCCAGGGTTTGGCTCCCCAAGGCCACCTCCGTGTCTGGGACTCTTGGGGGTTGGAGTCAGCTCCGGTAGCCTGCAGGATTGGCTTTCCCGAGGGTATGAACGAGTGAGCAGCTCTTGTTCCACACACAGCCCAGTCGGTCTCTTCTCCTGGGCCACTTAAAGCCGTGAGTGAGAGACACAATTAAAACAATATGTTCAGATCGTGTTCACAGTATCTGGCAAGGAGCTATGCTGGACACCAGACCAGGGGATGATTCTTAGACTTGGCTTCTCTTGGTAGATGAGAAAACACTGTAAAATCTGGAATCCAATTACCTACCTGACTTGGGGTGGTTGTGAAGTCATTGGAAGTAATGGTTGCATAGCGAATGGGTACCACGTGCCCAGGCAGTTGCTATGGTACATACCTGAGTGTTGAATGTGCAGTAGGGCTTGTCCCTGTGGCTGTGATGCAGAGTTGGTGGGATTTAAGAGGGAAGGCCCAGTGCGTGGTAATTATGTCACGAAGGCACCATCCTTGGAAAGATCACTGCCATTCTTATCAGACTCCAGCTAGGGTTGTTCCAAAGGAGCAAGCCTGACCCTGAGCTCTCTAGCTTTCTGACTGGCCATGGGATCTCTCCTGCATCGTGTTCCCTCGATGGTGCCTTCTGCATGAAACTCTCTCCAGAGCAGGGCAGATGCCCCCTCTCCCCAACCTTAGACCTAAGTTTAAGTATGAAGTGTTTTGCTTTAGCAATAGAAAGCGGGGCGGGAGGGTGTTTTGAAAACCCTTTCACCAACTAAATAAGAACAGCCATCCCTGTGGCGGGACTTGATGGGCAGCCAGTATGAAATGGACTTCTAGCCACGGTGGGCTCTAAGCCAGGAATTAATCCAGGGTATTGGGTCAAGGTGGAGGTCAGGGTGTAAATGGGCAGGGAAGAAACCACTCTGTGCTCTAAGTATGCCTCTTTAGGAAGCAAGAGAACTGGGCGTCATAGAGGAGGGACAGAATGGGGTCGTGGGTGACCTTGCCTCAACACCCAGAGCCAAGTTGATCTCTGTCCTGTACCTGCCTGCTTCCTTCTGGTCTCCTTTCCATCCTGTACTGTGCCCCATTGCCCATAAGTAGTCTGTGTGTCCACGGCCTGCAGGGGAGGTCATATTCAGACCTTGCCAGTGGCTCCAGCCAGTTTAGGCTCCGTCTGTAATGAGAGGCTGTATGGTGCATGTTCTTGAACTAGAGAAGCCCGAGTCAGCCCAAGGCTCCTTCCTCTAAGAAGCAAAAGGAGAAACAACAGACGTGGGCTTAGGGAATGACATTGGCCAGTCCTTCTCTCTGAGGTTTTAAGTCCTACATAGCTTCTAGGACTCTCTTGGTTCAGATGTGCTGCTATTTTTAGCCCCAACCTCCAGAATATAGGGCTCTCCCGCTGTTTGTTTGTCCGTCTACGGTACCCCTGGCTTATGCTTTCTGTGGAGAGAATGCTGCGGTGGAAGTTGCCTCCTTGCTAAAACAATCTGATCCCATGCGGTGCCCCACGCACCAGCACCGGGCCCCAAGCCACGTCAGAGTCAACAAACCACAGCCTGAAATTGCAGCCATCCAGGGCAGAGGAGTCTTTAATTTGGACTTAAAATAGCCCACAGCCTGAGAGTTGTGTGGGGGACCAGGAGCAAGGTGCAGTAGCTGGAATGGGTGCCGGGGGCGCCTGTCTCAGGAGCTAAGGCCGGGAGCTGTGATGGGCAAGGCATGGGGAGGGATGGGGACGCCCCCCCCCCCGCCCCCCCGAGTTGGAGGTCCCATGGTTCATCTGAGGTTGCCTCTTGAGTCTTTTTCATCATGAAGGGAACAGTGTGCTGCTCGGGGCCTGTCTTCTCCATCTGGAAAGCCTATGTGCTTCTCCTCTTTCTTCAAATCTCTGTGCTTTATAGCATTACTTATCATCAGTACCACTGTGATTCTAGGCTCTTGGATTACCTTCCAATTACACACTCCCTCCTGGGTGCCATTTGCCATGCTTTCGGTTGAACAGCGCCCCCCGGAGTTGTGAAAACGGCAACACAAGAACAAAGAGATAGTGAGCGTATTGGACCCAGGGGCTGTTCGAACCACTTGGTGTGTGTAAGTTTATTTACTTCTCAGCCCAACCAAAGGAACAGGGGAAGTACCTATGCTAGAGGTCAGCCCTGTTGTAAAGACAGAAACTTGCAAGAGCCCACCTCTAAATTGCGCACTGTTTCTGTCTATCCAGACCTGAGTTAGCACGAGCCTAAAGGTGCCACCCACATCTCACCCTAGAGCCATTGCGGCGTGGCTTATTCTTGTCAGTACACTGTCTGCTATTTTCTTGATTTTTGACCTTGCCGGAGTATAGAGGCTTCAAGGCCAAGGGACAGCGAACATTTTATATGAAAGGCTGCAAGTAATTATTGAGTTTCTGGGGATCACACGGCCTTAGTGAGATGGCAAGAGTCAGTTCTGTCCACGTAGAGCAAACGCGGCCATAAGCACTATATAAGTGGGTGATTTGTGGCTGTGTGCCAAGCAGATTTTATTTATGGCTATCGAAATTTGAATTTCATGTGGTGTTATGTGTCGTGAAATATTATACTTTTAATTTTTTTTCCTAGCCAGTTTAAAAAAAAAAACCTATAAAATTTCTTTTTAGCTCCCAGACCAGAGAACAAGCAGTGGACTCAATTTGGCTTGTGGCCTGCAGTTTGTTGACCCCCCAATCCCAGAACACAGGGACTTGGGGTTTGGGATTTATTGTCATTTCTGCTTCCATGTTGAACGAGTCACTGTAGGTAGGCTTTATCAGTGACTTGGGATGACTTTGGGATAGTGCTGCTTTCTAAGGGAGGAGTAAACATTTCTCTTTTTAAAGCAAGGCTTGGAAAGCCAGTCCCGTCAGGAAGACTGAGGAGAAAGGGCAGACAGGAGTGTCTTTGCTTAGCCTTCATGGGTATTTGTAGGAGGGTGAAGAGAGAACTTTCCCCTTGCTCTACGTGAATCGTAGAGATTTATTCTTCACAAATAGACCTAAGAATAGAACGTGATTCATAATGGGAAACAGATTTCTTCCCCCTCAAGATAAATGGAATGTCCCCACCTCCCAAACGGAGAAGAGAATTGTTTCCTCTTTACAAAGGAAACAAATTGGATTCCCTGAGGAATAATCAGGGAAGTTTTTTAAAATTGTCATAATAAGCAAGATATAGTTTCATGGATGATGAAAGGAGAATCGTGTTCCCCAGGTCTGGACACGAAGGACAGGACGGGTTGGACAATCAGACAGGCCCTTCTCCTCCCTGCCTTGTTCCTGTCCCTTGGCATTTTATCGGTGCCAGATGGCGGGAGAGTGGCTCCCGCCTCAGCAGGGTTGGTGGGCCTGCCCGGATCCTCTGTCCCACTGTAAAGACTTTCTCTTCCTTTCCAGTTCCCGGTCTACTGAAGGAGGTCCCCTCTCCTCAGTCCAGCTTCCCGACATCTGCAGCTCATTTTGATCTGGAGGAGAGGGCACTGCAGATGGAGACTAGCCTGGGCAAAGGCATGGTGTCTGGAATGAGCTTGGTGGCCGCAGAGACCCTGCCTGTTGGATGAGCCGTTGGGGTTGCATTTCTAGACAGCTGGGGCATTGGGCTGAGAGCTGTGGAGCATTGAGATCAGGGCGTGGGGCGTGGGGGGTGGGGTGGGGCTTGCGGAAAGAGTTAGCACTGTATTCAAACGGGAAGGAGCTGCATTTACCTGATTACAAATCTTGCCTTCTTCGTCCTTCACTGGTCGCCGGAGGCCTGGGAGGGATCCCGAGGCAGCCCTTGTCCTCGCTGCTCACACACCAATACACTTCAGTTTCTTGAGGGCTGAGGAGCAAAGAGCAGGAGCTGAGGCATCTAGAGCTGCCCTTGGAGCCGTTGCTCTGTGGGTGGCGCTTCCGGATGCGTCTGAACTGGGGCAAGTCACTTAACTTCTCTGGACCTCACTTGCCCGCAAAGGGGCAGAATAAAGATAAGATTATTATGGGGTTGCCAGGAGACCTTAAAGGAAGCGGATAGAGCTTGATACATTATGAGAACGCAATACACAGACAAACTGTCAATGAGGCACCATTGTCCCTTACAGCAGTGACTCCTGGGTTCATACAAGCCCTTTAAATTTTATCAAATCCCCTTTCTCGCACGATCTCATTTGGTTTTCTCGCAAGTCCTCTGAGGTTCAGCGAGGGATGCGAAGGCGTTTTTGCAGACAAGGATGGTTTTCCAGACCATATGATTAGCATGTTAAGAGAGGGGCTGCAAGCCTCTACACACACACACACACACACACACACACACACACACCCCTGCTTATTTTTGACTCCATGCCACTGTGCCTCCTTACCAGGGATATAGGGCTGGATTTGTCTTGTGGATGCTACTGCCTGTGGCAAGCATTCTCTTTCCTCAAGGACCATTCTAGAACCTAGAGAGACCCAAGTGCTGATGGAAACCAATTTTCCCATCGCCAGATAGGGAAGGCTGACCAGAAATGGACCAGTCAGGAGACTCACATAGGGCCATCCAGTGACACCAAGAGTTTCCTTGGGCTGAACCTGCAGAGACCTGCCTCTGATTTGCTGTGTGTCACTGGGCAAATCCTCTCCATGTGTGAAACAAGAAGAGCAGCCAGCATTCTGGTGGATGGTGTTCGCCCCACGTTGCATCACTCTCCCCGCCCCCTTCGCAACAGACCTTAACATTACTCTGTGATTACTTAGCCTCATCCTTCCCAAATGTGCATCAAATTAAGGAGTTATTAGGGCATGGCAGGACATGTTTATGGGGAAGAATTTCCTTTAAAGTCACAGCTCAGCCTGAACTCACTTTATTAGTGTTTATACAAAGCATGTAGCCGGTTCCATTGCAATCCATGTTTATGTTCTTGCAGCAATCGCTGCCTTCCTTGGGCTGTTCCTTCCTCTTTCCTTAAAGGGATCAGTGTACTTATGCTACATGATCATAAGGTGTGTGCTGTGTGGCGGGTCAGACTCGGGTGTTTGCCTTATTCAGAAGCACGACCACAACAAGTCTCACAGATAGCTGCAGGCTTGGAAACAATCAGAGGCCCAAGCGGGCTGGAGGGTGGTACTTACTTGTAACTACAGCACTTGGGAGGCTGAGGCAGGAGGACCACACATTTGATGCCAGCCCAGACTACATAGTGTGTTCAGAGATCATCCGGGTGACATAAAAGGACCCTGTCTCAAAAAGTCAGATGACCACAACAAAAGAACAAAGACATGGTGATCGTCTAAGGCTCCTGGTGCAGAAGGCAGATTTTATAGATTTGCATGAGACTGGTCCCAGTGTCTACTTGTTTTCCTGGTAAACATTAGTAGCATCCTCATTGGCTTACACAAGCATTCAACTTGGATAACAGACACTGTGTATTTAAAGACATCTTCAAGTGTCACCCAGTTAGAATAGTTAGTGTCCGGACTGGGGGAGATGACTTGGCAGGTAAGCACACCTGCTGCTCTTCCAGAGGACCTGGATTCAGTTCTAACCACCCGTGACTCTGGCTCCAGGGCATCTGGCACCCTCTTCTGATACACACGGTACCTGCATACATGTGGCATTCACACTCTCTTTCTCATACAATGCACACACAAATAAAAAATAATAAAAACAAATCTTAAAAAAAAAACAGTTGTATTTAAGAGCTCAAGTTCGGATGATTTCCACCATTCAGTAGACACTTGATGTTTGTTCCTTTGTACCTTTTATGTGCCGGGGGTTGTGCTGAACCCTGGGGTTTCAGATATAAGCATAACATGGCCCTGATCCCAAGAAGGCGGAGTTAATTAGTTTGGTTAAAATTATGGCCAGTTGCTAAAATGTCCTGACGAGACATTTCAATATTTGTTTCGCCTCTCGGGACTTTCATACTTTAGTGGCCTAGTTTGGGGGCAGGCACACCCTGACTCCCTGGATGTAGATGCTTCTGTGTTTCTTACCAGCTTGTGACCCTATACAAGAGCTCTAGTCTCCCTGGACCTCCCCTTGGTCATTCTTAAAACGGGCAAACCTCATGGGCTTCCTAAGCTGGAAGGATGCGAGCCAGTCCGTGCACATCGACTCCTGTGTGATGAGTACTCACTAAGCACACGGTTACTCCGGTCCCCGTGTGGCTGGCCGTAGCATTTGTATCTCCACTGGCTGGACCCATAGAGCCTTTCAAGAATAAAATCTTCTTGAAGAAAGCAGCATAGTGCAGAGACAATAAGTGTTATACACTGTGACCTTAGCAGCACTATCAGTTGATTGTTTTTTCTTTTTAAAGATGGGGGGTGGGGGGAAAACTTTTCCAGATTCATGTCTGAGCTAGCAAGAAAAGTCACGGATACCTAAGTCTTCTGCTTGTCTTTGCTTTGCAGATGTCCTGCCAGGTATATGATTCAGCATAGACCAAGCTACGATGCGGGAACAAACAATTCTAAATATACCAGCAGCAGATTGGGAAACTGTAATACTTCTGTTTCCTATTATCGTAGTATAGTGTGCTCTCGGACTGGGCATGTAGGGGGTGTGGCTCATGTTCGAACAGTCACTCAGGGTCCCGGGCTCTTTCCATCTTGGGAAAGCATCGTTTTCACACATGGTCTCGGCTTGGCAGGATGAGGAGATGAAGGGGAAGACAGGGTACTGCTGTTCAGGGTGTTTTATGGCCTTGCCTGGAAGTGCTGTGGATTGATTCCATTCCCCGTCTTTTTAATCAGTCAGATGGTCCCACTTAGATGCAGAGAGTATGGGAAGTTTCCGCATGTGGATTGCTGAGGTTGGGGGAACAGATCGCAGTGTCGGCCATAACATGCTCCCTTCATTTCATGCCAGTTTTCCGAAGGCAGACCCCAAATACTTCTGGGATTTGGGGATGTGTCCTCCCATCATTTGAAGAGCCATTTTGTCACAAGCTCCCACAAGCAGTGTGGTGGTGGGTTTTGAGGAAAAGACCTTCTGGGGAGACTTTGCAAGGGCCTGGGACTTCCGGCCGTGACAAAGAGGGACATACCAAGTGAGATCTTTGGGCTGGTGGACATCAACCCCTCAAGAAAAAAGTAAATTGCCTCACTTACCTTAAGGAGGCTTTGGGAAAGATTGTGCTTTTGAGA
>OZ030015.1:19292456-19457456 GCA_964023405.1 Apodemus agrarius
GGGGCACAATATATGCATGGTGAGTAAAGGCAGGGTGGGAATCATCTTCCTCAAAGCCTTCTTAAGATGACCAAGACAATTTACTTGTGAGGGGGTTGGTGACCATCAACCCACGCATGTAATATATAGTTGCTGCAGGAAATGCTAAAATACGGAGAAGCAAGAATATGAGATATATTGGGTTTTTTTATTAATCATTTTATTCATTTACATTTCAAATGATATCCCCCTTCCCGATTACCTCTCCACCAACCTCCCCATTCCATCTTCCTCCCTCCTCCCTTTTGCCTCTATGAGGGTGCTCCTCCACCCATTCACCCACTCCCGCCTCACCCCTCTAGCATCCCCCTTATGCTGAGGCATCAAGCCTCCCTCCCCTCCCATTGATGTCAGATAAGGCCAGCCTCTGCTACATATGTATCTGGAGTCCTGGCTCCCTCCGTGAATACTCTTTGGTTGGTGGTTCAGTCCCTGGGAGCTCTGGGTGGTCCAATTAGTTGATATTGTTCTTTCTATGGGGCTGCAATCCTCTTCAGCTCCTTCAGTCCTCCCCCTAGCTCTTCTATTGGGGTCTTTTTTAAGAAAAGACCACCACCAGCAGCAAACTCTCCTTTGCCTCACGCCCCTGAGATAACATGTACAGTACACATTTCCCTGAGAGTCCTCAGGGGGCCTTGCTTCATCCAAGGTGTCCTGGACGAAGTGTGGGGAGTATCGTCTTTGGTCCTTTGGGAGTCCAGTCAGGCACGCAGGAAGCCGGGCAGCAGCACATGAGGTGGGAAGAAAAGTGCTGAGAAGCCAAAATGAATTGTACAGAGGCTAAGCCATCTAGGTCAGGAGGTCAGGGGAGGAAGAAGTGGGGTAGACTGTGGGGGGCGTGGAGGGGGCTGTCTCCTGAACATTGGGAGGGTTGGTTTTATGGAGCTGTTGTGACAAACACCCGTGGGCCTGCCAAGAACAGACATTTCTCCTCTCAAGCCTGTGGAGAATAGAAACCCGGAAATGGGGGTGCTGGCAGGCCACACTTGAGAATCTCTCTTTGCTTCCTCCTGGCTTTTTAGCGGCGGTTGGCAGTCTTTGGTGCTCTGTGTCCGGTCGTTGCATGGCTGCCCTCTCTGGGTCTGCCTTCATCCGGCATGTAATTATCCCTGTGCTCTCTGCTCCTTCATATTTTAAGGGCAATAATCAGTCTGTACAGGAGCGGGTCCCGATGAACTCATTCGAACCTGATCGCCTCTAGGAAAAGCCTGCTTTAAATAGGATGGCGTTCACATTAGCAGGGGGTCGGGACTTCCACACAGATTTGTGGGCACATAATTCTACCCTTAACCCAGCGGTAGGGTCGGGGTGCTGAGAGGACACCGAAGGCATTCAAGACCGGGAAATAACAGAAACATAGGTGCGGGCAGAGTGCCCAGCGTGGTGGCGGGACCTAGTGGGGTCTCAGGAAATGTCTGCAGTCTGGAGGAAGGGCGGGCCAAGTTGAGGTAGTGTGGGATGCGGATGAGACCCACCCGGACGAGGTGCTGTTGAGCTGTGGTGCTCAGTACACGTTTGGGGGGTGGTTAACTGGGTAGTACAGGGCAGAATAGCTGTGAGGGAAGATGGGGCTGATGGCTGCCAGGTCCGGCACTCTCCTGCCTTCTGTAGTTCCGGTAGCGGAAGGCCTGAGGCATCCCATTGGGATGTTGGCTGCCTGAGTCCGCCCAGAAGAGGCTGGCTGCCCTTCTCTTCTGAGCCTCTCTGGCTTCAGCCATCCCTGGGGTCTTTCCGTTGATGATCCTCTACCTGGAACCGTCTCCCCTCAGCCTCTCCCCTCCACTGCTTTCTTTTCTTCTGCTCTCAGACATGATATCTCTGTTCAAGAGAGGTCGCTACAGCTGCCCCAGACGGGGTAGCACCTCTCCTTCCTTGCACCCCACGTTTATTCTGCAAGCCACCTTTGACGCTATCGTCTGGTTATTTACTTACGTCGATCCCCAGTCTAGTCTCTTTACGGTAGCCAATAGCATTTGGCTCCTCCTGCTGCCTAGGTCTTCCCACAAAGGTGGCAGCTTCCAACAGACCCCATCAGTCACCTCCAGGTTGGCTGGACCTCTGCTTCAGTGACTGACATGGCTGGAGCCATGACGTTGCTTGGGGCTGTGGGCTCTTTCCACTTCTGTGGCTTCGTCATTGTCGTCGTCGTCGTCTTCGTCATTGTCGGTAGATGGCTTTCTTTGTGATCTGTCTGACGGAAGGCCTGAGGTTGTTTCCGGCGGTCCCCAGCTCCTATATCCAGCCGCATGATGTTAAGGCTGACCTCAGCCCTTGCCGTGTGGTATTCTTTAGTGTGGCCATTTGCTTCATCACAGGTGGAGAGAGTTCCTGAGAAAGGTGTTCATAAAATCTCATAAAACATATAGAAAGAGCACCCCTTTGCCTTCCCTGTAGTGTACTGGCTGGAAGCATGCCAGTTGGTCTGCTCACCTCAAGGAGAAAGAAGGATGGCCGCCTTAGCCACCAGCTTTGGATCCATCCTCCATATTCTTCAAGATAATCAAAGTTTCTTCCTGTTTTTTTTAAATATGTATTACTTTTTTATGTGTATCGTTGTTTTGCCTGCCTGTATGTCTGCATGAGGATGTCAGAGTCCCCCGGAACTAGAACTATAGTCCATTGTGAGCCTCCGTCCTGTGGTTGCTGGGAGTTGAACCTGGGTCCTCTGGACAAGCAGACAGTGCTCTTAACCACGGAGCCATCTCTCCAGCCCCAAGGGTTAAAGTTTCTTTGGGGAGAATTTGTTGTTCCGTCTTCTAGCCTTAGCTGCAAATGTAGTGCCAGATACAAAGTAGGTGATTAATAAAGACTTGTTATAGGAAGGGGGGAGGGAGGGGGAGGAGTCAAGATGGGAGACAAGGGGGGAGAGAGGGAGAGAGTTATGTGAAGAGAAATGCTCTCCTTGGCATCTTGCTTTAACAGCCAAAAAAAAGGGGGGGGGGTCTGCTCGCCCGAGGCAGTGCCTCTGGCCTTTCATATTTGCAGTCTCTTCTTCCCAGATCCTTTTATTCTCTCTCGCCTATCTCCATGCCAACCTGGCGATGCCCAGCTCATGTTTGAGGTCTCAGTTAAAAATGCGCCCTTTCCCCGGGGCTCCTCCCCTCCCCCGTAGGCTCCCCCTTCCCTTCCCACTCCATTATAAGGGTTTGTTTATGCCTCTGGCAGAGTAGAGAGCAGGGATCTCTAAGCTGTGGTCCCAGGGCCAACGCAGCCTCTTTGATGTATCTTCTTAATAAAGTTTTATTCGCAGACAGCCACACACCTTGCCTGTTAGTCGGTCGGTTAAGTCGGTGGCAGTTTTTACACGGCGGAGCAGAGCTGAACGGTTGTGATGGGAAGTGTGACTGGCAGGGGCTGGCGAGATGGCTCAGTGGATCCAAACACTGGCTGCTCTACCACAGGGCCAGGCTTTGGTTCCCAGCACCCAGGTGGCAGCCCACAACCATCTGGGACTCCAATCCAAGGGTGGGGGGAAGGGTCCAACGTCCTTTTCCGGCACTAACCAGCACAGTCATGTATCTGTTGCCCAGACATATAGTATTCGATCCCTGCTCTTTTGAGTGTATGGATTGCGGTGAAGACGTTACCATACTCCGCGGCAATCACCCCTTTAATTGTCCCTCATAAACCAATCTCTTTAAGGACAAGACCCCTGCCACTGTTCTATCCTCAGCAGCTCAGTGGCGGAAAGCGATGTTTGTTGAGTGAATACACAAACAAATGAGTGTGTGAATTGATCTAGCAGGAAGAAACAGCAGCCAGATGGAAAAACTCAGATGAGGGCTAGCCCCTTTGGATGTTTGTACACGTGAACAATTTCCGGGGCAGAGGTACAGTTCAGGGAACCTCAGAAGCCCTGGAGAACCCAGCACTAAAAACCAGCTGGAAGAAAGGAGAGCGAGCTAAGTGTTCAGGAGGCTACCGGACACAGTTGTAGAGGGAGCCGCGGCCTTTGGCGGGAACCTCACCTAGTAGCTCCCAGGGAAAGCCCCAGGAGAAAGGCCTCCTTCTCCTCGCTCTGCTGCTGCATCCCAGCTCCGCCCACGTGACTGGGAGATGAAAGAGTTCCCGAGAAAGCCCATGGGTTCCGCTGGATGGAGAGGGTGAGCTGGGTCACCGACACTCAGGCCATGGCCCTTTGCCACCTTGTGCCTGGATTGGAAATCGAGTCTGTGAGACGCTTCGATCCTGGCCCCGGCTATTCAGTTTCCAAACAGGAGTCTTAGATCCCTGCTGTGGGACCTTGTGGCGTATCGTTCCGTCATGTGATGCTTTCCTCTCTGGCCCCAGTCCTTCCTCTCACTATAATTCCCACTCCCTGCCCACTTCTGTCACCAGGTTTCTCTGGGTGCTCCCTGGTCCTCTCTAAATGGTCCTCCCCCACCCCACCCCACCCCACCCGGGCTTCTGCTCTAAGTGTTGCTCTGAACCTCTCTCTCTCTCTCTCTCTCTCTCTCTCTCTCTCTCTCTCTCTCTCTCCCCCATCCCATGGAATTTAGACCCCACCTTTCAACTTTTCCTTTTGGGTATTTTTCAAGTATCTTACAACTTGGTTTGTTCCAGCTAGACTCCAGGCTGCTGAGAGCAAGAACCAAGCTCTATTTTCTATTGTTAAAAATCAACTTGGTTATGAATCCTGGAACACATCCGTCATAGACCCGAAACACAGCAGGGCTCTGCCCAGCCTCTTGCGTTCACAAGTACCCTGTGGGTATCCTCCCAATATGAGCGGACTTCCAGGCCCCACCTGTGTGCCCTCTGCAACCCTTCTCTTCCTTGTGTGGCATCGCCTTCCGTCCTCGGATTGAGGCGCCATCTTCCCGCCTGCAGCGCAGAGAGCAGCTCTTTGTATGGCGCTGTGCGGGGAGCAGGTGGATTTACAAATCCGGTCTGAGCCTGTGCTGTATGCTTTGTGCGCCTCTTACCTAAGGCTGTGAGAGTTGCATCTCACTGTGTGCTGAAGGTCAGAGGCTGTTTAACTCACCGCCACACGGAACAGCCTAGTGTAGCCAGTCTCCACTCAGCAGTCTCGATCATGTGTCATGTATTAAAAATAAAGACGGAATAATTGTCTAAGTACCGTCGTGCAGTGGGGAAAGTGTGATCCGAATCACCCCGAGGCAGGGCGCTCCTTGTGCGCCTCTCTGTCACAAACATCTTGGAACTGTACCCCAACCTCTACCACCATATCCTGTCTCTACAAGGCACCAAACTGCTCCGTGGTGGGTTCTCCTGAGCCTGCCTCCTCGCACGCTTCCCATCTTGAGCCTCCAGGTAACCCTGGAGCTGACGTTTGGGGTCATATCTCATGGGTTGTCACAGCAGCGTCGGTCCTATGTGGGTGTGAGCACAGCTGTGCCTTTGCCAAGGCTACCCAGCTGGGACGTGAGGAGGCTGGGATTCAAACCCACATCCTCTGGCTCTTCCTCGGATGCCTCTTTTCCCCCATGCTTTGCGGTTTCACTGGGGGTAGGATCTTTACACCTCCCTCTTCCCAGATGTGCTATGACTCAAAGAAAGAGCTGTCGGAATGCTGCGGAGTACAGGAGGAAGGGGGTGCGTGTGTGTGTGTGTGTGTGTGTGTGTGTGTGTGTATACACGCGCGTGCGCCAAGACAGAGACAAGAGCCTGGCCCAGACGATGTTATTTTTGTTTCATTTTTTTTTCCACTGTTGCTCCGAATTCCTCTTCCTCCCCACTCCACCCAAGGTGTCAAACAGATGTGAAAATACCACAGAGCTCAAGCCTCAACCCTGGCTTATGATTCATTCGCTGGGATGGGGAAAAAACGATGCAGGAGATTGCCGTGGTGATGCCTGTTTACAGAGGCAGCACGGGGCACACCAGACGTGGGCAAGGACGGAGCGGGTGCATCCGTGGGCTTGCAGAGAGGCTCGCAATCCCTGCTGCCTGGCCCCCGAAGGAGACGGGGCAGAAATTGCTATCTTGGCTGGATTTGGGGACAGGGGCATTGTTACTAGGTGCATCCCCTTGCTCTCGTTAGGATCAAGGGATGAGAAATTGTCTCGTTCTATTTATGTATGTATTTTCTGTTTTTTCCCCCCTGCCTAGTAGATAACTTTACACATTGCAAAAAAATGTTTAGACTTGCGGTCAGTGTACATCAGAATGTGATGGCCTACAGGGCTGGACAGGTAGATCATTGAGTAAAAAGCGCTTGCTGTGCAAACAGGAGGACCTGCATCCTGGTCCCAGCATACATACAGAAATCCAGGCGCCACGGTGTTTGTCTGTAACCCCAGGACCCAGAGATGGAGAGAGAAGGATCCCGGGTGTTCGCTAGCCAATAGGTGGGCTCGAGACTCCGCAGAGAAACAAAATAAGGTGGAGAACAAAGGAAGACATTTGACGTTGACTTCTGACTCTATAGGCACATTTGTGGATGAATGTCATTGTGCACACGCCCGCACGTGCACACCCACGCGCACGGCCTCTGTATGCAAGTGATCTAGGTTCCGATCCTTTTACTTTCTGCCGTGTGACCCCCATGATCGAGTTCCTTCCTGGGTGAAAATCTTTTGAAGAGCAGAGGAGGAGACTAAGCCTCCTTGTGGGAAAAGTGAGATAATAAACAGTGGCTGTCGGGTGAGAGAGGAACACTAGGGCTTTAGCGTGTGGCATCTAGTGCGGGCTCGGTAGGGTCTCAGGCAGGTTCATCTATAGACATTCACCCGTTGATGGAAACAACCGTTAGAAAGACTAGAAGAAAAACACAGAGGATAGAAAGTGAAGACATCGCATTTGACAGCACAGACCGCTGTGACAAACAGCCCCTGGATTTGTGGGGCTTCGAAGTTATTTCTGGAATTTGTCTGAGTCCGATGTGTATAACCCATGAGGCAAGGCGGGCATCTCTGTCCCGTGCAGTCCCTCAGAGACGTGGGCTTAGATTATATGTCACCTCAAGAGTCCTCCACTATTTTCTGAATCCAGGCTAAGGATGAGTGTGGAGCACTGGACCGGGAATTTACGGCTCCACCCCGAAAGTCCCTGTGCAGGACTGTGAACTTGGTCACGTGGTCACACTCAAGGAAACCTTGGAAATGTAGTTCATGCATTTACAGAAATGCTTTGATGGGCAACTCCCTAGCCTGCCAGGGTTCCGTAAATGGAGTGACGTAATGTCATAGTGATTTGCGTGTTTCCCTAAGCTCCACCTGGAGGAGTGGACACCCTTGGTTAAGCAGTCTTTACTGGGCTGAGGATAAGAGAAGGACCATTTCTTACCTCACTCCCAGAATGCCTTCTTTCCTTGAGCTCCCCTTGATTATAATGGCAGGACTGAGGGTCTCAGAGCATCAGCCATGGAGAGCCATGGGGGATGGATTCCACTCTTAGTGGAGAATTAAATATTCAGTAGGTATCTCTTTCTCCCTCTTTGTCCCACACCTTTAGTGTTATGAGATAGACCCATCACAAAGTTAATGGCTTAAGACACAGTGCCTAAAGAATGGGGTACCTGGTTTCTTTTGGTCAACTGAAACTTCACAGTGTATGTAGGTAGGAGTTGTATTTCATCTACTTAGAGTAATCTCACAGGCCGAGACTGAGGCTTTACTAGGTGGTAGGTAAGCACTGTGAGCGTAGAGCATCTCATTTAATCCTCAAAAACATCTCTTAAGGTCACGCGTGTCATCCTGAGACTTAGTCATTAGGCCACTCAGGAGGTGGTTGAGCAAGGAATTCAGCTCCAGGACTATGTGTGAGGGCCCCCCACAGTGTACCCCACCCCGCCATGTCCCCAGCACCTAGGTGGCACACTGCATTCTTTCTCATAATGAATATTAATTGAAAATATCAGTGCAGCAGCTGGCAACACGTCCCACGCTGTGTCCTGGTAATTAAACCCTTAGCTGCTTTCTCAGTCTCCCCAGTCGTCAAGGTCCCTACAGGTCTCTCCCAGTCCCGGAAGGAGTGGAGGAGAGCCCGTGGTGCTGGAGAGGTCGCAGGATGGCAGCCCTCCACGGATGTCTGATCCTCCGTTCTTGTGTGCTGGGTCCTTTCTTCTCCAGTACCCTGCATCGTTAGCAAAGGTGAAACGGGGTGTCCCTGCATCACAAACTAAGCAACGGTTCGAACGGCTGTTAGGAAAACTGAAGAGAGGGAAGGGGAGTCTGGGTGAGGTTACCCAAGGACGTGCTTGATTTTTATTTCACTGTGATTTCTGGTATCAGAAGGGTAATCCCTCCTCAGACTTGATTCTTCCTCACACAAAGAACAAAAATTAGAAACTGCTTTCCTGGTCTTCCCTTGCAAACGTATAACTCACAGGCCTTTCTAGGGAACTGGTGTCATACAGGTGACTCTTGGCTACCCAGGTAACTTACCCTGATGCTTTGGTTAACAACAGACACATATAGCACCGTCCTCATAAGATTATACCACTATGTGACATCATAGACAGTAAACCTGTGTGTGTGTGTGTGTGTGTGTGTGTGTGTGTGTGCGTGTGCGCTCTGATGTTTATATCATCATGAAAGCAGGCAACAGCACATCTTTTGAAGCATATTCTATCCATCGAGTGATTTGGGACAGTATATGAACTGTCGATTTACACTCACCCTGTAGAATCTCCACAGGCTCAAACCCTAGAAACTTCCTTCTCATCAGGAGGGTATAGTATGCATGGATTTGTTGCTTAGGATCCAGTGTAAAGAATTGTAACATTATTTATGGTTCCCCCCTTTTTCTTCTAGGGGTTTTAGATGAATACAGAACATCTAGCTGTTCACAGGTTCCTCCCTAACTTCAATTCCCCTTTGACCTTGGTCCCTTACCGCCCACAGCTCCTCCTTCATCTCCACCCCAGCAGCCGCCTCCCTGAGCTTTCAGATCTTCCATGACAAACGCTCCTCAACTTCCAGGTTGAGGCAGGAATCCGTCCATGCAGCTGTCCTTGCCGACTGTGTAGAATTAGCCTTTACTACGCGCTTGGCGCCTGTTTAGGACATTAAACCCGATAGATTTACGAACTACTTCGAAACTGTACAAGTTTTGTTGTCTATTAGACAAGGTGGTGTTGTCCGTTTGTGTCTCTGTAGTTATGGACCAAAGCCCATGACGATTCTTCTGGTTTCAAGTCATAGCAGTAGAATGGCTTCTTTCATCTACTGGGTCTGGACCACTGCCCTTTCGTGGAGGCAGGATGGCGTCTGGCAGTTCTGAACTGGTTTACACCAAAATATAGAGGAGATGGGATACATCGGCTCACAAAATGCCCAAATACAGAGAGATATCTGGCTTCAGGTGTGGGCAGATCCAAACGCTAATGGGACACCATGAAGAATGTTCCTTTTTGTTTTCCGGGTCTAGGATGCTGTCCCTTGGTGTTTGCAAGATGGCTTCTCTTTCCATTGAGCCGCTTTGCTACCCCAGTGGATAGAAAGTTATTCTTTGAATCATGTGTGCATTCCAGAGACAATGGAAGGGATTAAAAGCTCTTAAAAGCCTGCCTTAGGTTACTTGGTCCTCCCTGGAACCCCCAGAATTGTGAGGAGGCCTCAGCTCTGCTTGCATACATTAATCTGAAAATTGAGGGAGGGGGGGCAGGGACATTGAGAGATATGTTTGTTACTTGAGGAAGGGACCACAGAAGACAGGCAGTTAAGTAGAACTGGGCTCCACTACATACATAATGAATGGCTTATTCCATACAATTTCCTTAAGGTTAGTTGGGCATGCTCAAGGGATATCATTAATCACTGGAATTGCCTTCCCCCCTGACAGGCAGCATCCCCCCAGTCTAAGCCAGTCTGCCTTGAATAGACTGTAAGTGTAACATGCACATATCTGACCTGAGTTTTCTTTCCATTGCAGTGACCTGGACAGAAATAACATCACCAGGATCACCAAAATGGACTTCGCTGGCCTGAAGAATCTCCGAGTCTTGTAAGTAGCAGATGGTGCACGCGCGAACGAGGTTTCATTTTCAGCTCTTCTGCCTGTGAAAATGTTGTACTGCCCTGACATCACATTCCCAAGCTCTGGGCCACAGGAATCCAGGTGTCTGTGGCAGAAAGCCTTTCATTATTGTACCAAGTGTTCACAGATATCAAATTGTAAGGCCGGATGCTGCTGGCTGGCAAGATCGATAGAAGAACCAGGTTCCAGGGACAGGAAAACCAGAAGGCAATAAATGAATTAAGTCAACATGCCCTGTTTCCTGGATGACAGCAATGCCGGCTTGACTAACCATGCTTCCCTTCCATAGAGATTATAATTCCTTCCCCAGCTTGTGCATTAAAAGAGCAATCTGGACAGATGTTATTTATCTTGCTGCTTAATGGAGAGGCGGGGAGGAGGGGTAGAGAGGGCCAGACAAGGACAGAGTCCTTTCTGACCATTCACAGCTGTGAAGACAGGTAGCCGAGCTGGAGAAAGGCATTGCTGAAATAGGAGGACAAGAGAAGCAGGTTTCCTGTCTGAATATTGAAGAATTCTGCCCAACCCTAGGTTTGTGTGTGGTAAGGAGATGCCCACAAAAGTCTAAGACATTCAGAAATGTGACAGTGGGGCTTGACTTTAGCTTTGCTGTTATGGAATCTTGGCTTAGTCCATCTCCAGTGGCACTTATAGCTAACTCCCTTTAAAAATTACTTCTTTCACACGTATTGCATTTAACACGTATGAGTGCTTTGTTTGCACGGATGTATGTGCACCATGTGTGTGCTTAGAGCCTTCCGAGATCAGAAGAGGGCCTCAGATTCCCTGGAACCCGAGTTATATGTGGCTGTGAGCTGCTTTGTTGGTGTTGGGAATAGAGCCGGGGTTTCTACCAGAGCAATAAGTACTCTGAGCTCCTGGGCCAGTTTTCCAGCCCCCTCCTCCATATCTCTGTGTCTACTCACAGCTCTACAGAGCAGGATGCATTTATCACTGGGACAAGAAGCTTCAGATTTCGTTTCTTCTGATTTGGGATGATTTGCTCATGCAACTTTGGGGAAATCCCTGCACCTCCTTGGGCCTCAGTTTCCCCTTCAGTGTCATAGGGAGTGACAACCAGAAGGTCCTTTTCACTTCTAGTTATCCATGAGTGTTTCGGGGCTTTACCATTTTCCCCCCACTGCACGGCGTTTGCTTGTTGCCTGTCGGTTGTGACACAGGCCTTTGGTAATGTTGATATCTCGTTTGAAAAGTGTTAGTAATAGAGTAATTCTAATGATGATGGTACTTAGCATGGACCTGGTGCAGGGTCACGGAATAGCACATATGAGGGTGGCATTCTTATGGCCTGCTCTTTGCAGGAGAGGAAACACTACTGGATGAAGAAATCTCAGCTCCCCAGAATAAGGGACAAGAAGAATTGGAACTAGAATTTGGGTGGTTTGCCTTCGGACCTGCATGCAGTATTTCCGTGCCCATACAGGGAAGAGGAGGGAGGGAGAAACATGCACCTCTAATGCATGGGTTCTTGACAAGGGGGAGGGAAAGGACGTGCAGCTCTCCGGTGTAGACCATTACCTGAGTGCTCCTCCGGGCCAGTGCACAAGGATGCAGGAATCTGACTGCTGGGCCTCCGGTTACCAGATGCTCTCCACATAGAAATGTTCTCTCCTTTTTGATGTGGACCACTCTTGTCTCATCATCCTCTGAGGGAAGATCCACCCTGAGTTGAGCCTTTCTCGTGCTCTGAGTGCCTGTGTGTATGTCAGATGGGTAACCTGTCAGATGGGTAACCCGTCAGATAAAGTCCATGCCCATCAGAGTGGAGGTTTGGCTTAAGGGTCGGGGATATCCCTTGGTTCCGTTTAGGGCACTTTGTTTTAAAAAGAGAGGCAGGAGACTCCCGCTTCCAGGTCATTGCTGACTTAAAAAGCAAAACTGTGTTTAGACTTTAGCTTTGTGTCCCCGCCCCCCATTTCTTCCGCTTGTGTCTGTAAGACATGTTTTTCTCATACAAGTCAAAATTCACCTAATGCTTCATTTTTCTAACCAAGTCAAAAAATAACCCTTTGATTTTTCTTACTGCTGCATCAGAGAGACTAATAAAAGTTCCAATTTCCATATCTGCTCTCTACAAATAGAAACTTTTAAAATAATCACAAAAGATGACATTAATGTCTTCCGCGTAGTCCACAGCGCCCCTCTGACTGTGGTTTATCTTTCCAGTTAATTGCTGCATTCTTCTATTTTGATAAGCAGTGCCAAAATGCCTTTACCCCTTCTTTATCGACTATTAATATATCTGTTTCATTATCTGCCTTATCAGCTCAAAGACAGCCCCTTTCAAGTGGCTCTTTAATTCCATGAAAGAACTCTGCCAGGCGGGATAGCCGAGAGGCCTTCTCACACCAATAAAATATCCGAACGTTTTAAACATATTTTCCCTCCATCCATTCTTCTCCGCTAAGTAACTTAGAGAACTCCTTTATATATTTTTTTGAAAAGCTTTCATCACATCCTGGCATATTCTCCACGTCTGTTTCTTATTTACAATTTATGGGGCAGCAATAAAAGACTCAATAGTCTTGAATAATTTGAGCTTGCCTCCTGCCCCCCCCCATTTCCATGCAGAATGCTTTCTATCTGCTAATGTGGTACAGGTGAATGGGTAAACACGGAACAGAGACCCGTGAGCTTTGCTCTCATCCCAGGGCCATTTTCCCTAAATGAAGCAGCGATGTGGGAGTTGCCTGTGACAGTCATCTCTCCCACAGGTTGGGAGCTGAAGGAAAGGCTCCTCTGTTGGTATCAATTATATCCTCTTTCTCAGTAATCCATTTAAGGACTAACTGTGTTCACAATGTGGGAGCCAGCTTTATCCCAAATGGGGTTAATAAAAGAGTTAAACCCCGCCTCCACCGTCATCACATGAGGACCATTTCCCATCCTAATCTAGTGTAGAAGAGGGCGGGGCAGAAAGCCCCAAAGAACTGAAATGAACACAGTCTGTGTCCCCCTAACTCAGAACAGACACCAGCCTGTTCTGGTGGGACACCCCTGTGGGAACCTAGAACCCAGCCTGACCTTGATCCCACAACCTCCTCCTGCACCTGGCTAGTAAACTAGGCCTGAATCACACCAAAAGTTTATTTACGTGTCCTTAGCTGGTGGTGCTGGTTAGAAATCCTCATGCAGAGTTTGCATCCATGGACGGGTGCTTTTGTGTATCAGGGAGTATTTATCGAGCCCGGACTTTGGTGAGTCTAGGAAGTCTATCTGAAAAGGATCCTGGATACCTTTCCTGAGGGAAGGAGAGGATGCCGCAGGGGGCGGATGAGGATACTAACATTTGCAGAGGTGTGGGTGGCGTGAGGGAATCCAGGAAGAGATGGTGCGGTTCCTCAGGCGAGCGATGACAGAGCAATTTATGGCTGCCTAGGGGCCTTGGGGAGGAATGGGAGCCCCTGGATCTCAGAGCCCAGGAAAAGCAGGGCCGCCTGGCAAGAGGGACGCAGGCACCCTGGAGTGGTTTGGTCAGGAGGTAGAAAGGAAAATCTCCCAACCCCTACTATCCTTCTACAGTTCCCCACTCCTGGTAGTAAAATCAGTCACTGAAACCAGCAGTCAGTAGAGGCCATGGTGCTCTCAGGTAAAGCCACTCCAAGTCAGGTCCGCAGGACCTGAGCGAGGTGGGGCAGGGACAGAAACCTCACATGAGTGTGTGGGCATATCTCCATTCCTTGAAAGAAACTAGCAGTGTTTGCATGATGATAGCAAACGGAGGGATACATTATAGGAGGCCAGAGTTAGGCTCTCCCAAGCATGTAGAGGATGGTGCTCACCCTAAGACTCAGTCCTCGTCCTGATTGGACAATACTGATGGTGCGCTCTGGTTGGTTGATTGATGATCTGACTGAGCAACCTCCTAGTCACTGGTATTGAACACCCTGTTTAGTAAATGCGCTAATAAAAGTCTGTTAGCTTTCCCAAGGCCTCCTTGCCAGAAGGCAGAATGGAGGGAAGGGGGAGAGGCGAGGGGGAGGAACAGTCATTAAAAATTGCAGATTATTAAAAATAAAAAAAATTCTTACTCCACCAGGCTTGATGATTTACTAACTCCATTTTTATTCTTACAAGGGCTTGTGTGATGTCTTATTTTACAGATGTGTTTTTCAAACGAGGAAACCAAGTCTTAGAGATGATGAGTAGCTAGCCCAGTACAATACTACCGTCTAGTAAGACGCAGGGCAGCCCCTGTAGCAGGTCTGCAGCTGCGTCTTTATGGGGGTCCCCGAAAGCAGGAGCAGGGGCTGTCTCTGGCTACATTGTCTGCCTTTGGGTCCCTCTCCCCTAACTGGGATGCCTTGTCTAGCCTCAACAGAAGATGATGCGCCTGGTCTTACTGCAGTTTGATATGCCAAGGCTGGTTGATATCTGTAGGAGGCCTCCCTTTTCCTGAAGAGGAGGGGGAAAGAGGTGTGTGGGGGAAAGGGGAGGTGAGAGGGAGAGAGACTGGAGAAAGAAGAGAGAGGGGAAGCTTTGATCAGGAGTAAAGTAATTAAATAATAATAATAATAATAATAATAATAATAATAATAATAATAAAAGTTGGGCATAGATCCTAAAGCAGTGGTTCTCACCCTGTGGGTTGCAACTCCTTAGGGAGTCGAGCACCCCGTCACAGGAGTCTCCTAAGCCCATTGGAAAAAAGATATTTACATTACATTACGATTCATAACAGTAGCAAAATTTCCTTACGAAGTATCAACGAAAATAATTTTATGGTTAGAAGTCACCACAAAATGGGGAACTCTATTAAAGGGTCGCAATCAGCATTGGGGAGGTTGAAAGCCATCGTCCTGAAGGATGCTGGGGTCCTGAAAATCCTCTCATCAGCGGTGTGCTTCCCTTTGAGCAAATTCATAGCTACCCTGTTTTTATCCATTAAGTGAGTGGCCGGGAAGCAACTGGCCTCCAAGGGACAGAAGTCACATAAGTGGAGCTCGGAGTCTGGCCAATAGACTGACCCTCTGGCCAGTTAACATTTATACACACAAATGTGTTTAAATACGTGTGCCAGCAAATTACCCCTCCGTGCCCTGATAGAAACCTCACATTGTTGACCTTTTCCTTTATGGGAATCCAGTCTGTGCTAGGCGCACGGCTGTGCTTTTCATTCAGTAGGGGCTGTCATGGGCTGTCATGGGCTGTCATGGGCTGTCATGGGCTGTCATGGGCTGTCATGGCAGGTACCTGTGCTGAGTCCAGGAATATGCGGAAGACAGGGTCCGTTCTTCGTTCCTTGGGAAGAGGGAGAACTGAAGCTCAAAGATTGACCCTTGAACCTAGAACACGCTGACAGTTATGAGGACATTCCAAGAGGCGGGGCTGTCACGGAAAGGTCTGTTTTGGAGGGAAGATGCACCCTGCCCAAGGCCATGCTTCTGCCGTTCCTGAGGAAAACTGTGACGTTCCTAAATTCTTCCTCCTTTCTAGAAACAAGTTTCAATCACAACAACACGTCCCCAAATGCAGTCCCTTGTCATTTCTTGGCCCCTTTCCCACTCAGAATTCACACATCATCTTTCCAGTTGTCCCTACGGTTCAGCTAATGATTAGTTACTAATCCATTTTAATCTGCCTTTTTTTTTTTCTTTAATCAGGGAAACAAATGTTTCATTGTATGACCAACTCTTAGGGTATGCGGCGTGTATGGATCAAACTCACGCTTAACCACCTGCCGGGAGAACTTAATGTTCAGCAAAGATGTAGCCAGGAGAAGAACAGCTTTTGTGAACGTCTCTAGGAGGTCGGGATGAGCCTGGCCCTACAAGAGGGAATCCCTGGGTCCAGGCTAGATGTCTTAGCCACGGTGCTGTTTTACCGTGACTCCATCCTTTCCGTGAGGTTGAGCACGGGAAGGCCTTTCCCAGGGAAGTATTTCGGAATCCTCGGAGGAGGAGCTCCAAAGGAAGAGTGGGTATTAAACGTGCGTGTTTTCCAGGGAGCAGCCTCACCGCTTCCATTTCTGTGCAGTGTTCTGCAGTGCTCCAGGGGACATTTTCTGGTAACGTTCTTAAAATAGAGACATGGAAGCCAATCTGTCAGGTAGAAGTGTGTGGGTGTTGAATCCCTGGTTACCGTGACGCTACATTGGGAAGTGAGTTATTTTGTCCCATCAGAGTGATTCCAGTTGAACACCCCCCCTAGGGGGGGTCCTAGGAGGGAGTATGTGATACAGCTGCACAGCCTGAGGGCCCCCCATGAGGACCCCTATTCCATTTCGGTCCCTGACCTTGGCTGCCTTTCTGATTCCAGGCATCTGGAAGACAATCAGGTCAGCATCATCGAGAGAGGCGCCTTCCAGGATCTGAAGCAGCTGGAACGATTGTAAGTTGAACACAACCTGGTGTCCAAAAAAAAAGTTTTTTTTTTCTGTATTCTGTTTTGTTTTGGTTTTTGTTTGTTTGTTTTTGTTTTTATTTTTTGTTTTTCGAGACAGGTTTTTTGTTTTTTGTTTTTTTGTGTAGTCCTGGCTGTCCTGGAACTCACTCTATAGACCAGGCTGGCCTTGAACTCCGAAATCTGCCCTGCCTCTGCCTCCCAAGTGCTGGGATTACAGGCGTGCGCCGCCACCACCGCCCGGCTCTGTTTTGTTTTGATTTGTAAATTGGCTCTGTGACCTTGGTGAAAGCCAGTCTCTGATGTTCGAAGAAATATTTAATACTCCATTTAAAGTTGCTTCGAAGCATGTTGCATAGACACTGAGCTCCATATAAACTCTTCTAGGTTCTAGAGAAGATGCAGGGGCCAGCGTCTGGGGCTCGGTTTCTTCTCCCCAGGCTTGAAGTATCCATTGGTTTCTTTCCATGGGACTGCTCCTTACCTGACCTCAGCTTCTGCTTTCCCAGCGAAGTGAGCTGAGGCCTGCTCCTCAGGCTTCTCCTCCTGGGACCCCTCCTTGTGCTCTTGAGGGAGAGGAAGGATGGGCGAGTGGGCGCAGCCTTCCGCGTGCCTGCTTCTCAGCGCGCCAGCCTGTCTCAGGAAACCCACACGCTTCCACGAGAGAGAACACGTTGCCGCTGCTTTAAAATAGGCCACTGTTCTGACTTGATCGGAGGGTGGGCAGCAGAAGAAGGTGGTGCTGGGGTTGGGTGGAGCCTCTATGTATTTGGCCCTTGAATGTGAACGCTTTTGCAGGGAACTCTGGGGTCGTTCTGATGAGGATGGTTGCTCGCACGGCTAAGAGGGCAGCTTCGCCTTTCCTCAGTTAATCACGTCTGACAGCTCATAACATCTGGATATTTGCTTTCTGCCCTCTGAGTGGGGATTGTCCCCAAGAGCACTTAGTCATGCTGGTGGGCGGCCTCTCATCCGTGCCTCCCCTGAAGCACCGCTGCCCTGACATTTCAGCTTCCTTCTGTACTGGGGGGTTGGGGCTGCAACAGCTCATTGCTCTGCCAGTTTACCTGGGAAAACACCGCTCTGCTTAGGCGCCCGGTTGCCAAAGCTCGCTTGCTTTGAGACAGATCTCTTTTATAGACTTGCTTGGGTGAAATAGACGGCCTGACCCAACTTCCTTGTTTGGCGGATGTGTCACCCTTTCTCCACCAAGTCATTGTATCCAAGGCCACAGGGCAGTAGGGAAGGTCCCAGCCTCATGGCGATTAATATCCATTGTTTTCTTCTGGATCAAACTCCAGCCTGGCTTTCTCGATCACTAATGTTGAAGGATGACCTTTGCATCTCGTAAGAGTTAAAAAAGTTATTTAAAAAAAAAAATTACATTGTTTTTGTTTACATTTTGGCTTTGCAAGATTCCTACAATTTAAGTGCTCCTTTTTTTTTTTGGACCAAAAACAACATAAAAGTATTTGTTGAATCTCATTCCTCTGTGTGAAACAGTCAACATTTACATAGAAAAATAAACACATGGTCCAGTGTGGAGAAGCTCCCTCTTGCCTAGTTTCTTTGATTAGAAGGGTAAATAAACTGTTAATTTGTTAACTTCATGGTTGTTGTGGGGGGGGGATTAGTGAGTGCTTCAGAGACACCAGGGGCTCTGTGTGTGTGTGTGTGTGTGTGTGTGTGTGTATGCGCGCGCGCCCGTGTGTGTACACACACGTTTCACAAGCGACGGCTTCTTTCATTCTACTCTCTTTGCCAAATTACAACAAGCAACAATGAGGTATCATTACCCTCATTTTGTGGATGAAGAAACAAAAGCCCAGGGAGTTGAAGCCAAAGAGTTGTCAGGGCTGGGTAAGAGTCCCAGCAACATCTGTCTGACATCAAAGTCCGTCTCCTTTTCCTATCCCCGTGCTGCAGACACTAGATGAAGTGTGAGCTTTAGCAATGGCCTTGCAAATAGCTTCTCTCATACCCATCCAAGTCCAGGGAGACGTCTTTGCTTTGGAGTGCTGAACAAGGCCAAAATACCATGCGCGTCCGGGGAACTAAGAGATCACACTTGCTGAGCTAATCTGGCCCTTTGTTTTGGTCTAGTATGTGGGCAATGCTAGCTGCAGTACTAGATAAACCTTCAAATCTCAGTGACTTAGCACATGGAAATCTACTTCTAATTCCTACAAACTCAATATGGCATTCCTACCGGGGCTTCTCTTCCAAGAATAGACTCAGAGACAGGCTCCTTCCACGCCTTGAGGCTGCCATCTTTATATCTTGGTTTGCAATGTGCAAACTCGAATCAGCGAATGGGGAAATGGCATAGGGTGCTGGGTACAGGAGGTGTCCGTGTGAGACCTGGAAGACATATGTACCATCTCCATTCTTACAGCCTGCCACCAGTCACGTTCTCTTAGACGGTCTGTTATACTATAGCTGTGGTTCAATATAGCGGAGGCTGGCAAAGGTGCCTGAGTTCTAGGACAGGATTGGTAGCCAGTCGGACTTGTGTTACACGAGAGCTGGAGAATACTTGGGTGAGAAGATTGGAAGTGTCTGTCCTTTGATAGGCATCAGATCCAGCAAGAAGGTACACATGAGTATGTGTGTGAGAGGGTGAGTATATTTGTATGTGTGTGTGTGCACATGTGCTTGTGTATGTGTGAGAGAGAAGAGTCTGTGTGTGCATGTGAGTGTAAGAAAGAGTGTATGTGTGTAAGTATATTTGTATGTGTGTGTATGCACGTGTGTGCATGTATATGCGTGAGAGAGGAGAGTCTGGGTATGTGCATGTGAGAATGTGTGTGTGTGTGTGTGTGTGTGTGTGTGTGTGTGAGAGAGAGAGAGAGAGAGAGAGAGAGAGAGAGAGAGAGAAATCTTCTCTGCTGTTGATCTGCTTTATATCCAGGCAGTCTGCTTTCAGTCACACTGAGTGACATGACACAAGAAAATGCAATCTATGTGCTTTTAACCACGGAAGAAGTTGAGGGTGGCTGCACCATCTATAGCACTCTTCAGGGTCCCCTAACCCGGGTCTCTGTGTCACATAATAGCATTTTGTATTGGTTCTGTTCTAAAACAGCCTAAAAAGTAAATGGAGTTTGATAATTCCCATTGTGTTTTATTCTTGGCTCATTCTCTTGGGGGAATCACTGGGAAAGAGAAAGGGAGTCTTCCATTTCAAGTCCTGGGATTCTTCTGTTTGTCCATGAAAGGACCCCAGACTCAGGTGCCATTCTGTGTTGCAATAATAAGACCCCTGAAGCTGGGTGCTTTATAAAAAGAAGTTGATTTGATGTATATTTTTGGAGGCTAATAACAAACTTGGGTGACCCCATCACAGTGTCGCATCATGGTGGATGGCATCATGGTGGGAGCTTACATGAGGAGGAAAGATTATTTAGGGAGATACAAAGCCAGAGAGCAGCAGAGCCCAGGCCTGCTCTTCTTTCCTAAAAACTTATGATCAGGAGAACAACAAATGTACTTCCCAAGCCACTGTCAGTCTTATAGAAGCCCATGCAAATCACCTCCCACTTGGCCCCGCCTTTTAAAGGTTCCACGACCTGTAAATCCTGCCACATTTAGGACGAGACTGTAGGCATATCCCACTCACACACGGTCCTGTGACCGTGGCTCACCTTTATGTCTGTCATATAGTGTTGGACGCCATCTCTTCACTTCATATTGTCTCTTTTCCAAAGAGTGATTCTGTTGGGAATTGCGTAGCTCCTCCTAGTCTCAAAGCCCTGAATAAGAGTGTAGATACTTTAGGGTTATTTACTAAAAATACTTGAAGTTTTATTTTATCCCAGTCGATCTAAGCTGGGAGTGACATTTTCCCCTGAGAGGATTCCTGGTGATATCTGGAGACATTTTTGACTTTTATAACTAGGGAATGCTAACCAGTGGGTAGAGACCAGTCATATCTTTGGAAAATCTAAAAACCCAGGACATTCCCCCAAGAAAGAAAGAATTCTCCGTCCCCAGATCTCACTGGTGCCAAAGCTGAAAAGTCCTCAAGACCAGATTGGTAGCGTGTCAGATGCTTTACAAGGTCCGTGACATTTATTACACACGAGGGCCAAGAGGTCCAAGTTAGCATGACTTTGGGATGATACGACATAAAACTCAGACCACTGGTGTGAAATATTGTTCCTACTATGTTTATGCAAAAATCTGCCCTAGCTATCAGTTCTGACCAGAAAGTTCTGAAAGGGTGAAGCTCAGTGACACCAGGGAGGGGAGACAAATGGGAAGGCCCTTCCCTGAGATGACCGCCCCCCCCCCAGACTCCCCAGAGTCCCTGTCATGGACGATGTGGTCATGCCATCGATTAATCCAGATTTAAGAAACCTGGGGCGGCAACAGCGACACGGTAGTTGGGAGAATTAAAAATCATCACAGCTGCTGTAGTCATCTACAGAGTGGTAATGGAGCCAATGGTTACTGCCTTGTTAAGCCAAGGATGCTTGCTCTAATCAGCGGCGTAGTCTCCAAACAGCGTGGTGTGCAGTGCAGCAGCCAAGGCAGGGGAGAGGGGCAGGCACGTGGCAAGATACGTGTTTAATACAAATGAGGGAAAAGGGGGAAAAATCCCAGAGAACCAATGGGGCAGACAGAAGAGTGACAGTAAGGTGCAGCGTGCAAATGCAGGTGTGGGATTAGTTATGCACAGAAGGCCCAGCCAGCAATTCAACAGGCAGAGGGGTGGAGTAGACTTAAAAATGCACAATACTTATGTCCTTTAAGAATGTTTATTATCTTTAATTCTGTATATGTGTGTATGTGGCTCCCTCTTCTCCCTCCCCCTCCCCCTCCTTCTCCCCATTCCCATTCCTTTCTTCCTCCCCCTTCCCTTCTCCCTCTCCCTCTCCCCCTTCCCCTCCCACTCCCCATTCCTCTCTCCGTGTGTGTGTGTGTGTGTGTGTGTGTGCGCGTGTGTGTGCGCACGAGTGCAACTATCAAGGTATCCCCAGAAGCTGGAGTTAGAGGCCATTGAGAGCAACCTGATGTAGGTGCTGGGAGTTGACCTCAGGTCCCCTGCAAGAGCTCTCAATCCCTGAGCTTTCTCTCTCTCTCTCTCTCTCTCTCTCTCTCTCTCTCTCTCTCTCTCTCCCCAGCACTTATGTGATTTTTCTAAAAATAGATCAGACATAAAGATGGGGAAGGGATAGAAAACCAAAATGAAGGAAGCAGTATTTAGAAAACACCAAAGAAATGCACTGAATAAAAACAGTGTTCTTGTGAGACAGAAACATGATTGGGTATAGAGCAGGATATTTCATACCAATAAAGTTGTAAACGCAGTGAATACATACAGCAAGTCCATATGTGGCTAAAACCATAGCCTGAAAATATGTAAGGCAAATATTGACAGAACTAAAGGAATAAACAAGTCCATTAATAAATTTACTTCTCATTAATTAAGAAACAAAGCAGGCACAGTTATTAACACACAAATGTTTTAATAACAGCTTTTGTAAACCGGAGCTAATTGATGTGCATGGAACACTGCAGGAACAACCGTAAAATATTCTTCCCAAGCACGGATGAGACCATTACACTTGATTAGAATGCAGGGCTCACCTGGAGATGTAAATCATGGGTAGAACTTGTTCCTAGAATATGCAAGGCCCTGTGTTCAGTCATCAGTAAGGTAGGGGTAGGGGGGGAGGAAGGGAGGGAGAGAGGAGAGAGAGGCAAAGGAAGAGGTGGGGGGGATAAAAGGAGAGAGGGATGGGGGATGGGTGAAGGAGAGGGCAGGACTGGGAAGGCAGGCTTGCCAAGTATAGAACTGAAGTTCCGTGAACCAAGTCCTCTAACGACAGAAAGAGTTTTAAAAAATCAGCAACAAATCTGTAGGAAGACCATTTCAAAACACCCATAAATTGAGTTATGTATTTATAAATAGCCTCTGCTTCAATGGGATTAGGACGTGTATCTCCTGAGTGTTAACAAGAATGTGGTACGTTCTGAATAGAAATTGTGCTCTGCTCTGCCAGGTCCTCTCTGCCACAGTGGACTGACACCTCTGAAGGCATAGCCGAATAAATACTTCCGTAGAGTGTATATATCAGGCATGTAGTCACCGCCACACAAAAAGCATCAGACACGGTGGTGGGCCCAAAAGAACTTGCCCAGGCCGTATTTCCGTTTCCTCTCATAACAGCTCCAAAGGCATTGTGGTAGATGGGGGACAAAGACTTGCTCCACTTTGGTCTCCCCACTCCAGTATAGGCTCGGTATTATTGTGATAGTTATCTTGAAATATTATATCAACAGAGAGGGATGGAGAACTTCTTGAATGTTCCAGAAGCTACTAGAAGAGCCAGATCTTAGGAACCCCAGAACTGTGCTTTTTCATCATTTTGACAAAAGGGGGGGCTGAACTTGAGAGGTTTGTAGGTGTGAGGTATCTTCTCCTTGCCCTTCCATCTGAAATTTCGGGGAAATTTATATCACTCAAGAAAGGAGCAAACAGACGAGATGTAATGGTAGACACCTTTAATCCCAGCATTAGAGAGACAGAGCCAGCCGGCTCTACATAGCGAATTCCAAGCCAGCAAAGGCTGCATAGCAGAGGGGAGAAGAGGGAGGAAACAGCAAGAAATAAGATTAATACTGAACTTTGTGTAAAGCTGTTTTAATTGGAAAAATACAAAGAATACGAGCTGTAGTAACCTCCCTAGAAACAATGAAACTACACACACACACACACACACACACACACACACACACTACCTATAAAGAAGTATAATTAGACAACCGTGGAAGACCGGCTATAAGAATGAAGATCCTGAAAGTCATTAAATAATATAACCTAACCAGATTTTCTTTTTAAAACTCAAAGATGGCATGAATGGAAAGGAGCAAGATTTGGGAGGAGGGATAAGGAACCCAAGAAGACATTTAGGAACAAAAGAAACATTTCAAAATGAATACTGCCACTATGGTATGAAGAAGAACAGCTGTCGGACTGACAGTACCCAGTTCCATGCCTTACTACAAAGCCACAGTAATCAAGACAAGATGAGACTGGGGAAACAATACAGCACAAGCCAGTCGGGGAGCCCAGGAATACACCCACATGAGTAGAATCAACTGGCTTTTGATGACGTTTCAAAGTTCAGTGAAGAGAGAAGAACTCTTTTCAATAAATGGCGCTGGGAAACTAAAAATATCCATATGCAGCAAAACAAACCATCCAAACCTTCGCTTCTTACACTGGAGGGGTTGGAGTTCGCCCTTCTTTTCTTACTTTGGGCTCATCTACTCCCTTTCAGAGAGGGAACAATTGCTCTTTGTCAACATGTATCAACATGTATCGGGAAGATGTAACTGTGTTGCCGCTGTTTTGTTTTTTTAAATTTTATTTGGGCAAACAGCTACATTGTTTTGAGTCTCAGAAGAGACTTGGGGCTGTAAAACAGTGTTGGTAGTGTTAGAAACGATGGGAACGTTTGAAGCTGGCTGGTGTATTTTGCCTTGGGAATTGGCTGTGAGCCACAGGGTTTGGTGGAGTATGTTATAGTTTGAGTGGGTATGTTCCTTGTGGGCTGTTGTGATTGAAAACTTGGTTCCCAGTGGTATCACCGTTTTAGGGGAACAGTGGAGCCATTCCAAGGCAGGACTCAACAAGAAGAAGTGGTTCAATGGCAAAGGTGCAGGTCTGAGCAGCTATAGCCTGACCTACACCTATCTCAAGCCTATCCCTGATTGTTGGTCTGCTGAGGCGTAAGCAAGCCTTATGCCCTTGCTGTATTTCCCATTGTTACGTTCATAAGAAGAGAAAGAGATTTAGAGAGAATGGTATATGGTGGTGTGGGGGAAGAGGGCCATGTCCAGGCATCCCTTCTCCCGAGGGACCAGACACACCCAGACATGGTATAGAATAGAGTTTATTCAGGGCAGAGGATGGGAGTTAATGGGGTAGTGGAGGCAGAGAAAGACACAGAGAGGGAGAGAGTAGAGAAGTGGAGGCTGGCCATGACCATGTGGAGAGAGGGGGTAAGGGAGGAGAAGCCCAAGAGGGGCAAGAGGAGAGAGATGTGAGAGTGCCAAGAGGTTAAGAGAGAGAGGAGGGGGCCCAGCACCCTCTTTTATAGGTCAGGTCTACCTGGCTGTTGCCAGGCAACTGTGGGGCGGGGCATACCTGGCTGTTGCCAGGTAATTGTGGGGTGGAACTTAGACAGAACCCTAACACTTGCTGCCACAGCCAACGCCACACCCATTTCCCTGCCGTCTTCCCCACTACTGAAGGTACCCACAAATCGTGGGTGAAAACAATTCCTTTATTCCCCTGTAGAATCTAGTAAAGAAAGAATTAGTTTTCTAGCCTTCACTCTGAAAGAAAGACACGAATGGGTCATACAAGTTTCTCCCAAAGAAAACTTCTAAAGTATGCCCATTTGGGAAGACAGTTTAGTAGTTCCTTGTGAAGCTAAATACTGTCTTATTATACAGTCTAGGTCAGAAGTTGCTAGGAATTTGGGGAGGAAGAGGAAGTAGAGATTGAATACAGAGCGCATAAGAACAGTGTCTGGATGTGTGAAGTGTTGTTAGGTGACTCGACATTGTGTGAGTCCAGGACATTTGTCAAAACCTGTAAAGTTTAGAGCACAAGGAGCAAATTTTAATGAATGCCATTTAAAACAAAATCACTGTGGAATTCATTGCAGGCTTGATGAATGTGTGTATCAACCACATTGGAAGTGATGGACTAAGATGCTGACGTAGGTAGCTTGGAAATGAACGAAATCTGTAAGACTGAAGCCAAAAGGAGCCGCAAAAAAAAAGAGCTGTGCTTTAGTTGATAAATTTGTTTCCCATGGGATAAAAATTAATAATTTATAAACCACTAGGCATGTACGCTGGGATTGAATGATGAATGGTGAATGGTGGGGACACATGTCCCATTGTTGAAATATATGGTCTGAGGCAAACTATGGAAACTATTAGAATGAACCTTTAGTAAATGGATAAAGACGGGGACATAGGTATAAACTCATGATTAGCCTAATGTGTGGACTTTCCAGTTAATATCATTGAATCTATATGAAATGGCCATTGAAATGTGTCTATATGCCAGCTAGTATATAAGGTTTCTATCAGCAAGGGATGTAAAAGCAACAACAGCATAGTGGGAATGACCAGGCCTCCATCTTGTATCTTGGGGTGTGAAGCTAGTCTCAATAGGGCTACTGACCTTTGGAGAAATGTTTTATTCTAGGACAGGAACATGGCATTTATTATGCTGTAAAGATATGCTTGGGACAAAAGACCAAAACAAAACAAAACAAAACAAAACAAAAGGGAAAACAATAGATTGACTAAGATATCTGAAAATATCTAACAGAAAGGAATTTAAGTACCCCAACACAAAAGTCTGAGATGGTAGGTGTGCTACTCGCCCTGATCTACGTGGACATCATGCTATGCTTAAAATATGTTTAACTCCTATGTGTACATTTATATATGTGTTGGCATATTATATATATGTGTGTGTATGCATATATACGTGTATATATTTACATATATATTTGTGTTTGTGTATATATGTATACAAGTACACACACACAATGCCTTACAATCATGGGATATATCAAAAGGAAGCAGGAACACACTGAAAGGCCTCTTAATTATTGAAGCTTAGATTACTAGAACGGCACAATAAATGAGTTAATATTAAATTGTAACCTAAATATAAAATAAATTTATAAGTTTTTCAGAAGTCAGTTAAGGAGAAGAGAAACCTATATAAAGTTCTAAATTATCTGCTTGGGGCTGGAGCGATGGATCAGCGGTTAAGAGCACCGGCTGCTCTTCCGGAAGTCCTGAGTTCAATTCCCAGCAACCACATAGTGACTCACAACCATGTGTAATGGGTTCTAATGCCTTATTCTGTCATGCAGGCATACATGCAAACAGAACATTCACGTGCTGTAGGCTTATTTAAAAAGAAACTGCTTTAATAAGGGGTTTAAAATGTTTTAACCTCCCTGCCAGCCCATCACCCACCAGAAAAGTAAGGGTGTGGCAAAGTGGGGTGTGGCTCTTTTTAGAAATAGTGATGATTGGGGTGAGTCCAATCTTCACCATCAGGATATCAACAGTTCAGCTCACAGGAATCAGCAGAGGTCGCTCGATCCACTAGCAAACGTCGTGAATGAATCAGCAACAGCAGTTCCATCCAGAAGAAACTGCAAGGCTCTGCCAGTCGGCAGGAGTGCTTGGAAGCAGCAGGAAGCCTGTAGAACATCGCAAATATCACGAGAGGTTCTTTGGTACAGTTCTCTCTCCAAAGTCACGACAAGTGATGATCAAAGAACAAGGCAAGATGAACCAATGCCAGAGTGTCATGGATAAGGACTAGCAGCAGCCAAGCCCAAGGAAGACCAGCATAGGGTGGCAGGGCGAACCAATGCCAGGGTGTCATGGTGTCCCCATCTGTTGGGTTATACTAAACAAACACCACATTTCCTCTCAGGGTTCTGCTCCAGCAAAACATCACACGCCCTTACACCAGGCAGCTTCCAGAAAAACACCATGTGTCCGTTCTCAGCAAAACGTCCTTTCACGTGTCTGCCTCAGCAAAATATCTTCTCATAAGACAGTTTCCAGAACAAAATCCTATGGCACAACTGAGTCTCTAAAGAAATCAGAAAATTTTCACTTATGTATGTATGTATAAATAAATAAATAAATAAATAAATAAATAATTTTTTTTAAAAAAGGGGGTGGATAAATTATCTGCTTTATAGATTCTCTATCCTATTTGAGGCTGACCAGATCTCTGCATTCCACAGATGTGGGGTTGCGGTGACTTTCTTTAAAAGAACAGCATATGTAGTGGTATTCAGTAACTTTACCGAGAGGAGATCTGACACATCCTGTCTCATCCCAGTGATTTAAGATCAGCGTCAACAGTGACAGGTCATCTTGATTGTTTATACCTTTATATGGGGTGAAGAAGATAATACCGTATTTGTGATCTTTTCTCCAGAAATCTATTATCTTATTTTAAAAATGAAAAATCCATTGAAATTTCAATGAAGGACATTTTGAAAACACTTGAATCCACATTGCTATGTGTGGATAAGTGATCCTCAAAGAGCCTTGTATTAAGATTTGTCTCCCAGGATAGGCCTCCTTTGGACCACAGTTCGTCTCGTTTTCACCTTACTCCCTGACTCAGGAGGTGATTGGCTTGATTTTCTGCCATGCTGCCCCTGTTGTATTTTTTTTTAAAAACCAAGTATATAGAGTGTGGTATGGTGAGGTGGGAGAGGTGCCTTGGTGGGCCTGTGCGAAGGCATCCCTTCCCCCTGGGGGACCGGCCATCTGACAGCTATAGTGTAGACTAAAGTTTATTTAGGGCATGGAAAGGGGAGTTGAGAAGGGAATAGAGGCAGAGAAAGGCAGAGAGAGGGAGGGAGGGAGAGGGGAAGAGGAGAGAAGAGAGGAGAGGAGAGGAGAGGAGAGGAGAGGAGAGGAGAGGAAAGGAGAGGAGAGGAGAGGAGAGGAGAGGAGAGACCTCCAGGGAAATGTGGAGAGAGAGGGGGGAGGGGAGAGAAGAGTCAGAGAGAGAAAGAGAAGGGGCAGAGAGATGGGGGGGGTGAGAAACAGCACCTTTTATAGCAAGCCAGGCCTACCTGGCTGTTGCTAGGTAACCATTGGGTGGAGCCTAGAAAGAATGCTAACAGCACCCTTGCCAGAAACCCAAAACAGTGGGACCACTCTATCCTGAAATGCGAACTCTGGATTGTGATGCAGTGTAACCTTCTCTGCTCACCGTTATTTACGTCCAGTGCTTGTCTGTAGTGATAGTAAACTAACACAACTCTATTCATAAATGGCGCAATTATCAAAAAAAAAAGGAGAGAAGAGGATTTGTAACAGCCAAAGGCAGCTCAGAGACAAGGGGATGTGAATGTGGCGTCTCAGACGAAATCCTGAAACGATCATAATAAGAAGCAGAGGACGAACTCAGGATAGGTGAAAACAGCTATGGACTTAAGTGAATAGTGTATTCGTGGTGACTAATGGTGATGATTGCACTACTACTCTTAACTTCTCTTATAAACATTTTTATATAGCATTATTGCTAGGAGAACTTGGGTATGGAATATATGGAACGCTTGGTACAATTTCCCAACATAGACACAGATCCATATCTATCTTCATAACTAAAATTTGTTTTTTAAATACTGATCCTACCAAACTATACTTTAATTGTGGATGTGTGGACAAAAAAAGAATAATTTATTAACGTGAAGCTAGGGACTCACGTCAGAGACTTTTGCATGCTAACTGAGCACTCTACCACAGCGCTACATTCCCAACCCCTCACAAGTGATTCTTTTTTTTTTTTTTTCCGTTTTTCGAGACAGGGTTTCTCTGTATAGCCCTGACTGTCCTGGAACTCACTCTGTAGACCAGGCTGGCCTCGAACTCAAAGATCCGCCTGCCTCTGCCTCCCAAGTGCTGGGATTAAAGGCGTGCGCCACCACCGCCCGGCCCTCACAAGTGATTCTTAAAACTAAAAGATATGGATCTAGATGGAATTCAAGGACAAATAATTGTACTGAATGATTCTTACGAAGAAATGAAGGATAGAAGGTATTTTTAAATCTACAGGCAGTTACTGTAGAACTAAAAAGGCCTTTAAAAAAAAAAACCCAATAGGGATGGAAGTTGGGTAGAGTTCTCTGAACAGTTATAGAATGAATCTGAGGAAGAAAACTAAAATACCGAAAGAGAAATAATAGTGTGGAGGATTACTATAATTCAAAAGATTTCCGTAAATAGCAGATGGCTTGAAAGTCCGTCTTGAAAGGACACAGCGTGCCTTGAAAGTCAAAACCAAACAGTCTAATAAAATTAATGGATTTAAAAGAATTCCCCCACCCCCATCAGCCAGTTAGGGACCTGTAGCAGAAAGAAAACCAGATTTCCAGAATCTTTTCTGATGCCAAAACATTTTGCCAGAATATTATCGAGCAACTTTATTTAAGGAAATAAAATGTGAACCATGGCCTGCCTGCTCAGCCATATTGACATTCAAGTACAGTGGCTGCTAGCTAACATGAAAACAATTCCAGACCAAAGGCACATGTCTCCCATATGGCACTTCCTCAAGAGGAAGTCCCTGAGAGAAAAAGGTTCCTTCAGCCAGAGCCCAAGGAATCCAATGAGACCAAGTCTCCATTCCCAGACTGGGGCTGAGCAGACTGTCATGTTTCATGGAATGATATGTTATCTCCGTGGTTCTATATGCTTACTTCCTTTTTCTAAGTCATGTTGTTGTCTCAAAACGCCCAAGGTTATTAACTTACAAAGAAAAAAGGTTTGTTTTGGCTCACAGTTTGGGAAATTCCAATCCATGGTTGATGGATCCTGCTTATGGTCCCATAGCAAGGCCACATATTGTAGCAGGAGGGTATGGCAGACCCAAACTTCTCACCATTTACCTTGGCAATGCAAAGGAATGCTGGTGAGTGTGAGGATAGGAAGGGAGGGATTATGTCTCACAATGACCTTCAAGAGCAATTCTGAATGACCTTGAGTCCTCGCACTAGCTCTATCCTAAGGTTCTGCCACCTCCAGTAATGTCATCCTGGAGATCAAGAATTAGCATACAAGACATGGCCGGACATCCAAAGTCTATACTGTAGTATAGACAGCATTTGACAACATTCTAAGAACCCGATGTGTTTAGAGACAGCAAACAGGAGAAATCTGGGTCTCTTTTCATATGCGGTAGGCTACGACATGAACAAGTCAACATGTACTGGTTCAGAACTAACAATGTAATTCATCATATTTACAGAATAAATGAGAGAAGTCATTTCATTTTCTCAGATAAAGAAAAGTCGGGACTTTCAGAATTGGTTCGTGCCTTGAAAACATTTGACCCACAAGGACAAAGCAGAACTTAAGAGCAACAACAAAGCTCGAGGCTACTAATGTAAGCCTTTTGTTCTCTAGGTGAAGCAGATGGCCTCCACCATGATCTCCATTCTTGGTCCTAGCTATGACAAAAGAAAAACAAAACAACAAAACAAAAAGCAAATGAAGGAAGGAAAGATGGGAGATCGGGGGATGAATGAAGAGAAAACATGGAGCTGAATATGTAACCAAGGAAAATGAGTGAATGGAATCATGCCCAGAGGACGTGACCATGTACGCAGAACATACAAAATAAGCTGCAAGCAAATTTTCAGAGTCTCAGTCAGTTGTGAAGCTCACTGAACACCCAAGTTAATGCCCTATAAAAATCAATACAGTTTTCTATGTTTCACCAACAGATCATTAGCAGGTCTTAATGTCATTTTTGCAATGGCATCAGAAACATTAATTGTCTAAGAACAGATCGAATGAAAGTTATGCAGTGCCCTCACACTGCAAAATTAAAGTGTGGCTGCTCCATGTGGGCAGGGTTAGAGGCCTGAGGAAAAAAGCCGAGAACGTGGGAGATCTCTACAAATGGCCAGCTAGATGGATCAGCATAGCCCCACCCCACCCCCTCTGCAGATGCCAGGGGATCACTGTGCAAATGATTAAGATCATTCTAAAATTTGTCTTGGAGATGAGATGGTCTTAAAGACTCAAGGTGTAGAGCCGTGCTGGATTTGGAAACGATGGTGACTGTGAAGTGATTATGAATATCTGTTTCTGATATATATAATAAGTTGTGCTGGAGAAGTTTGCTATCCAGATGAAAAACTGTCTTGACAATCTGCCTTGTGGTGTTCACAAAATCAGTTGTAAGTGGACTGTAGATTTAGAGGTGAAGGCCAGAGTACTCACCTCTGGAAAACAACAGGATATTCATTTCCTTGAGGCAGTTGATACTTTCTAACTAGGACACAGAGGGCTCTGAACTTAAAGAATGAAGAATATACCTTGCTCACATGTTAGCAAGTAACATTTGTTCCTGTGGGATACATTATTATAAAGCCAGAAAAAAAATGTGTCACAGTGTAAGTAGAGATATTGTAAGTAAAGATTTTGTAAGTATCTTTGTAAGTAAAGATGTTGTTGATTTGATAGAGGAAGCATATTGAGAATTCACAAGCTTGCCTGCAATAAGAAGACAATCATCCTGGTAAAGAAAGGGAATAAACTTTGAAAATCAATCTGGAGTTTTTCAGGAAGCTAAAAATACCACTGCCATATGACTCAGCTATGGCACTTCTGGGCATGTGCCCAAAGGTGCCCAAAGGTATCACAGGGAGAGCTACCCATCTCTATTCAATGCTGCTCTGGTCACAATAGCTAGGAAAGGGAGGCAGCCTAAATGCCCAACAACTAGTGACTCGGTAATGACAGTGAGATACACACTGGCATACCACTCAGCGTTAAAGAAGAAGGAAATTAGCAAGAAGATGGTTAAAACGGTTCAGTAAAAATAGGAATACGTAGTGGAACGAAAATCGTTGAAATCTAAGTGATGGATATATAAATACTGATAGCATTTTCAAATGTGTCTTTAATTTTTTTTTCTCTTTTAACCATCGTATCCTTTGTATAGAGAGAACATTCTGGAGATCAGAAGTTAAAATAACTTGCCACGTGGGATTTGAATCCATGACTATTCTGGATCCGTGTGCTGGGAAAAAGCAAACACGGGCTTCGGGAGCTGGAAGGAGCTGGAGATACTGTATTATCCAATTTCCTCCTTTCACAGAAAAGGAAGCAGGCTGGAGAGGAATTTGACTTGCATGAAATTTTAATGCAGCATGCAGGGCTTGAAAATATGAGTTGCCTTGGTTTTTGATGTTTTTCCAAAGAAAAGGAAAAACTGTGGTGTGTTTAACCCTAACCAGAGCCCACAGTCACTCTTTAATTAGTTGTGACACAAATAGATTATGTATATTTAAATGCACATGGGTGGCAAATATATTCCTTCATTAAATGACTGCAGGGCTTCTCTCCCTTCCCAGTGGTGAGAGCCTGCTTGCCCCACCCACGCCAATGTGTCTGATACTTCTTCTCCATTGACCACTCAGAAGCCAGACACCCAGCCGCCCACGAATGTGGCCCGTTTCTCATTTGTCCTCGTTCAATTCCATGATTAGAACCTGATCATTGTTGTTAAATCAGAATTGTGAACAGGCTTTCCCCTAAAAAATATTTATCGCCTTCATTGTCCACACTTAAATTACCCCACATTTACAAAGATTAGCCCCTTTGAGTGTGGTTTGTAAGCTACTAATCCCACTGAGGGGGGATGCTTTTCAGTTGCTTTATTTTATTAGTCTATTTGTTTTTGTTGTTGTTGTTGTTGTTTTTATAAAACATCCAGTTTTGTAATAGACTCTTCATCCCTTAGAAATTTTAAATTGGAAGGGAAGCCATATAATTGGAGAAATACAAACATAAGTATTAACTTTAAGTGTAGTAATGGTAGTTAGGAGAATCACTTCCGTCTGGGGGATGCGTATTATCAGCTTTAGGCATGCAGTGTTTTGATGTCTAAAAATCATTTCATGATGGTTCAGTAAAGAAAACAGGTACCACAGAGGGAAAAAAAACAGTTGTCAAATCTAAATGGAGGGCATGCATATAATAAGATAGTTGCCGGGGAGGGGGGATGGGTAGGGCATGAAGAGGGTGGAGGGCCTCCGCGGAGCAGCCTGGTGGGATCTACATATCCCTCATTGAACCAGGATGGGGAGGAACATGCTGTTGGAAGACTTTGAGCCTATAGAACCTGCAGAAGCTGTCCCTCTCCAGGACAAAGCAAAAGCAAGGGCCAAGTTGTGGGAAGATTTTAAACATCAAGGGTCGGGGAGGGGAGGGAAGTACCGCCCGTCAGTGAGAACTTTGATCCTGGAGTCTCAGCCCAGACTCACCCGCCTGTTTGACCTCAGGCAAATGAACAGACCTTTCTGAGCCTTGGTGCCTTGTCTATAAAATGCCCATACATCTCTATCCTATAGCCGGAAGAACTAGATGGCATCTACGGACGGCATTTAAAAGGTGTCTGGCTCATAGTAAATGCTTAAAAGCATTTTGCTGTAGCCTCTGAGGCAGGGCTGGAAAAAAAGAGAGAGAGAGACTGATTATATGTTTCTGAGAAATTGTAAGACAGGAGATCTTCATCTAAGGGCATTTTCAAAGCATTTTCCAGCAATTTCCCTCTCAGACAGAGTCCAAAGCAGCTCATCCACCCCTAGAGGGGGGCAGCAGGCAGCGCTGTCATCCTGTGTATGAGACAGTTTACTTACATTAACGGAGCAGCCGCCGCCCACTAAGTGCTCTGTCAGCGCGTGGGATTGTAAGAGGAGACCCTGGGACCGTCGTAAAGGACCCCACAGTGCACTAGGCAGGCCACTGTACACTCACATACATTTCAGCCTGGCAGACGCCAAACGCTTGGGAGTGGGGAGCGTGTGAAAATGCCCACGGGAGCACAGGAAGGCTTCATCAGAGTTTGAACCGAAGTCTGGAACACATGGCTGCCACCAGCATGCAAAAAAAGATCTGAGGGCTTTCAGTAAAGAAAGGGGCAAGAACTCCAACATCTCTTTTCTAGAAGTTTCTGGACATGGGCTGATTTGGCTAGGGTCTTTCTGATTGCCAGCATTTAACTACTGTGGCAAGATATGTCCTACCCTTTCACATCGAGGCAGTGAGAGGCCAGTGATTGGAGGGGAGAGAGGAGGAGGAGCTAAGGGAAGGAGGGGCAGGGAGGGGGAGAGGGGAGGTCCAGAGGAACAGAGCAGAGCAAGAGATGCATATATCCTGATGGTTTCGGATGTATTTCTGGTGTCTTGGAGAGGTTAGAAATATTGGGATAAGACTTTATCATTGTAAATTGGCACTATGTAACTGGGAGTTTTATATACATAAATATATTTGGTGAACTATTCAAGTTTAAGAGTCATGCTTTACTGGATACTTGGAAGGAGTGGTGGCGAGGCCAGGTGGGGCGGTACTCTTATTAATTATTACCCACTATAAACTACTAACGTTTAAAACTTGACAGGGACTCAAAAATTTGGGAGACGTCTTCATCTCAAACCAAATAAAACTATTTACGTCACATTTCATCCGTGAATTATCAAGGACCTTTCTCAGTAGCCTGGAGAACCACCACCTATAGTTAAAGGGAGTACCGTTGAGTAGAATGGCCTTACTGTTGTCCTGTTTTTCTCAATACTTGCTTTTTACATTTCATGTTCATGAGTTATTTGCCTGTATGTATCACGTGTGTGCTGTGCCCACGGAGGCCAGAAGACCATAGTGGAGCCATCGGAACTGGAGGAACAGGGGGTTGTGAGCCACCATGTGGGTGCCAGGAACTGAACCCCCCCGTCTTCTGCAAGAGCAGCCAGTGCTCTTACCTGCTGGGTCCTCTCTGTAGGCCCTAGAATGGGCTTTAAAATAGTCTTGATGATGAAGTTATCATGGAAGAGAGGCATGAGAAATAGCTGTCTTGGTGGATGCTTCTATCTCCATAAACAAGACCAGCAGTGGAAAATGCCGCTGGCCACGAGAACCAGGTTCTGTCATATGCTTACAGGAACAGTGAGACTGGGAAAGGCCATATCTGTCCTCTCAAGGTCATTCATGGGTACAGACTCGTTAGGATTAATGCCCATAGGACCCTCAACACCCTCACTTTCTTACTTTCTCTTGGCTTCATTCCCTCCTTCCCTTAAATTCTTGCCGAGTGCAAATTGGTAAATACGCCATTAACCCATTTTCAGAGGCTGTTAGGAGATTATCCACGTAGAATGCTCGGAATGATTGGCACGCATCCCTCCAGGAATCTGGCCTCCAGTCTCACCGCCCTCACAGGCCAAGAGTGATGAATAAGGAGAAAGAGAGAAATTTATTTGCCTTAGAGGAGCAAATGGCCACATTTTTGTTGATTGACTTTTTTTTCCGTCTCCGGGGCCAGCACTCCATGCCAAATACGCACCAGCTTGGCATCCCTGCCTTGTTCTCCCATCAAACGGTGATGAAACGCCTAATTCTCCTCTAAAAGGCATGAAGTCAGCACACTTTCTCTCTGATAGGAGTGAAGGCGTTTTCAGAAAGCATCCATCTGCTGGTCAACAGCAAGAGGGGACAGGGACATGATGGCGCACACTGTCATTTTTTATCTTTGTCACTGCCTCCCTGTCACACGACCTAGTGAAAGCTGGCCTCAGCCCCTTCCCCTGAATATCTTCAACTTGAAAATAGCTTTAATCTCATTGGTTGTGTTCTTCTATGTATCCTATTTTCTTTGCTAAGAATATACGAAGGATTAGTCTTCATGTTTTACAGCAGAATGGTTGTAAGACTGGGTACGTATCAGCCAAGGTTTGAATTTCAAATGTTCTCTTTTTGACCCAGAGAGAGAGAGAGAGAGAGAGGGAGGGAGAGAGAGAGAGAGAGAGAGAGAGAGAGAGAGAGAGAGAGAGAGAGAGTTAGTTCTCTAAGATGTGGATGTTTGGAATAAAAATGGTAATTGACCTTTAGCAAGGGAGCCGAGAGAACTGCCTCTGTATATTATATGGCTGTGAGCTGGATTTTAAATGTTTGATTAAGTTATTAAAGTGTTTTGCTTTGGCATAATGTACTATAAATTCATGATTGCTGGCCAAAGCAGTTAGTCAGTGGAGAAGAATAAATTGTTTTGAGAGGTGCTGCTTCAAAAACCTGGATTTTATTCTCTTAGAAAGATGGGGCTTTAAATAAATCACATAATACAAATGAGAATTTCCATAATTAAGATTCTAACTGGGGGGGGTGGGTTGGGGAGGGCAGGGTTGCTGCAAGCTTTCAGAGGAAGAAAAATGAAGAAAGACACTACAGGCTGTTTTAATATTCTTTTCTTTCTTTAATTTATATGTTGAGTGTTCTACTTCGTTTTGGGGCACTTAGACATGAAAGAGCCTGAGACAAGAGCACGTGAAATGTGTGTTGTCAAAGGCTGGTCTGTGAGCCGTGAGGGCTTCTGGGAAACAGACTCCCTAAAGAAGTCCAGGACAGCTCTTGCTTCGGAGGATGTGGATCTTTGTCTCTCTGTCTCTCCCTCATTCCTTCTCTCCCTCCCCCTTTCTTCCTCTCTCTGCCTGTTTTGCTCTCCCCTATCTGCCCTCTCCCCCTCCCTCTTTCCTCCCCTCCCCCTCCCTTCCCATTCCCTCCCTTTCAGTCTGGGGTTCCATGCTTGCCAAGAGCTTACACCATCCATGATCACTCCAGTCCCCTACTCACGGTCCCCGCCTGACAGCCCTCATTCTTTGTCACCTTGGACTATGTGGGGGGCCTTCAGTGTGTGTGCTTTGGCCTGGTTGTCTTCAGGAAATCTTTCTTAAATGCCAGGGCCCCTCTCTGGGGGAAGTCTTTCTGGCCTCCATCTCCCTCTCCAAGATTCTTCTAGCAATTTCCTCAAAGCCTCGCCTCACAGCTTCTCCCAGTCCTGCCAGACTCATCTCCCAGGAGCTCCTAAATAAAGAAGATGTAATTAAATTTGTGTGATCGGCCCTTGTACTGCTCTATTTATTTGATATATGTACACACTAGAGAACTTTATACAGTAGTGTAGAAATGTACCACTCATTTATAGTGGGTTAAGTAGGGCAACTGTGGTCACGGCCAGAAAGAACATGGCATCAGTCTCTCCCCTGGGAACCCGAGCACTTCCTCAGACGTGATTCTAGAGGATCAAACAAGACAAAATTGGGACTGATGTCCTTGGCAGAGGATCACAGAGCGCTACCCACCAACATTGGTAGGATGCTAGTTGTTGTTGGAGATTAGCATGGTAAAGAGGAATAGGCTGGGTCCTCATGTAACCTCCATTGAATTTCAGAGCCTCCACTGGCTGAGTGGGAAGCCTGGGCAGTGTCTTCATCATTCTATCCGCATAGATGCATTCCAAGTGCCCAGCAAAGCACAGGACCCAAGTCCATGCCTGTAATATACATAGCACATAAATTGCACCATCGTTCTGGTTATCCGATTTAAATGCCGTAATTTAGTAGAGGGAACCGGTGCCAAACATGTGAGCGTGTACAGGTCAAGAAGGAACTGTCCAGCTATCCTGTAGCTCATAAATATGCCGGTCTGCGCATCTTACATGTGCCAGAGGCCACCTACGATGGCTCTCATCATCCCTTGCCCCAGACGCACTTCTCTGCCCTGGGACCTCCATGCCTCCCATTTACCCATGGTCTAGTACATTTACTAATGTCTGGGACAACCTTGTCCAAGTGAGTCCACTCTTCTAAGCTTGAGGATTAAAGGAAGTAGTCAAAGAAAGGAGGGGTCAGGAGACGTCACTGGTGGTCCATTGCAGGCCCGGACTTAGCGATCACGGACTTCAGCATCGACTGAAGGTTGGTTCCAGGACCTCCGTGGATGCTAAGATCTGCATATGCCCAGGTCCCTGAGATAGGCTGGTGTAGTATTCATCTGGACTCACATACATCTTCTAACATGTGTTACATCTTCTCTAGATTACTTGTAAAGCCAATGCCAAGGCAGTGTCCCTTAAACGGTTGCTCTACTCCATTGTTCATGGAATGATGACAAGAGAAGTGTCTGGACACGGTTTGCAAACTCATATCTTCCCCCCAAGCATTTCTCTTCTGAATTTGCTTGCATATGCTGTCGTAGAATCTGTAGATGGGGACGATTGACCAGATCTTGCCGGGTAGTCCCCCGTTGCACCACGTGGAATATCCTTGTTCTGGCATCCTGTACTGAACGATGTCTGGAAATCTAGGTCCAGATGGTAGCCAAAAATTAAAGTAAATCTGTTCTGAGTCCTTAATTATCCTGAGACCCAACCACTGTCTGCTCTGTAGATGATGACGGGGTGAGAAATGAGACTGAGGAGACCATGGCTTCCTCTTGGCCTGCAGGATAGAGGCTTCACACTGGAATTAATGAGATACACCCGTCCTTGTCAGCTATTGCACGTGGCGACCTGTGACTCGAACCGCCTGATTTGATTTCTCAATGCAAGGGAGATTACCAACCTTCTGCAGATGAGGAAACAGGGAAGAGGAGTTACCTGCCCGTAGGGGAAAGTGCTTTAAAGCCATGTTTCTTCTATCCTGAAAGTAGGGCAGGGTTCTGCTTCCCCTCCTGAGGAATGTGTCCTGCCACTCAAAGGCAGGAAACGCCCTCCTGTGCAAGCCCGCCCACCGCCCTTTGCTCACCATTGGTCCATAAGAGCTCTGGCTTGCAGCAGACCTGCAGACGGAGGTACCCCAAGACTCCCAGCTTGGAGTGGCCAATGGGATGACAGTGGGAATTCAGAGTATGGGAGGCTAGAGGAAACTGCCTTTTCAGAGCAGGGGGTGGGGCCACCGGCACCCTCTGGACTCTGTGTGTCTCCAGGGCCCCCTCACCATGGCTATTCTCATCTCTGTCATCATCTAATACCTGAGGGATAGCAGACCTCTCTCCCCTGGCTGTGTCCACTCTGGCTGCACGGACAGTGTTCTCCCCACCAGAGCCACTATAGTGAACATCCCAAAATGGACTGCTTGAATCCCCGCCCTCGGTTTCCCTGGGCTACCAAGCTTCCCTTCCTCGCCACAGTCCTCCCCCCCTAGCCTTCCTCTGTTGGCGCCATCCATCTTTCAGTGTTGGGCTGCTGACTTACCTCAGAGAGGCCTTCCGTGATCAAAGGCCCGCTTGTGTCTCTCTCCCATCTTTCTGAGATGGTGCGCCAGCACTGTCCGGTCTTTTCTCTTTTTTTCCATTAGTGAAGTTGGATTGGAACTTATCAACCTTGTTGAATATTCCTCAAGGGAGGCCACTTAGTTGCACAATATTAACATACCTCTACCTGTCTAGGGCTAATGCTGCAGGATGTGAGCCATGGCCTGCCTTGGAGTCTCTGTGAGAACATTAACCAAGTTGGCCAGCCCGCCAGTCAGGCCCTGTTGTTCTTATACCTCCATGTTAGTGAAGATTTGCTTCCTTATTCTGTAGCTCACCCCTTCCTACCCACCACGGGGAGGGACTGAGAAGACCATTGCCTTTTCTTCCTTCTGAAGCCTTTCTCCTCTCACAGCAAGGCACACCCACTGGCAAACCATTTCTTTTAGGATAGCCTTGACTGCTCCAGGCTGTGCTTTAAAACCTGTCAGATCGGAAGGGTGAGAATTTGGGGCAGAGGAAATGCCCAACAGGGTATATAACCTTAAACATCCTTGTAAGCAGCATTTGCTATTGAGGCATTATTTATGCCAAATATAAGTGGATTTTAAGTGTTATTTTGAATTTTTAGTATTTACATTTTATGATTAAACCATTTGGAGCTAGGTAGAAAAATATAGTAAATACAGCGTGTAATAGACTGAGAAATCTGTTTTCATATAATATTTTATTAGTTCGTAGAGAATTTAATATAATGAATATTGGTCATATTGACCCTCCTCTAGTCCCCTTAACTCTTCCCAGACTTCCTCACCCAACTTCCGACTTCATGCCCCCTCTCTCCCTTTCTCTCTTTCCCTCCCTCTTTCTCACTCTCCTTTCCCCCTCCTTCTTCTCTCCCTCCCTCCCCATCACTGTCTTCCTCTCTTCCCCCCTCCTCAGTGATTCTCTGAGTCCAATTTATGAGACCCATGTACTCATGGGTGTGGTTGGCCACAATCCTAAAGAAAACTGACTCTCTCCCAGAAGCCAACACCTGTCAAGAGCTCATCAGTCAAGGGTAGGCGCTTTTGAGCCCCTCGCCCCTAGGCAATGTCTCGTCATGGGAATGTTTTACTGTCTGATTTCTATAGCGTCCTCTTGTGGTGTGCTTACATGCGTTTGCCTATTTTATCCTTGCCATGATTGCACGAAGTGTGTGTGTGTTGATAGTCTCCCACTTTGCCAGTAAGGAAGACAAGATCCGGAATCTCCTTGATGTGAGCAGTAGAATTTAAATTTAAGAGCTGCTCTCTGTATCTCAAGGTAAGGAATTTGCCACCCCTCACCTATCTGGAAACATCCTCACCCTGTGTATCGTCTTGTATAATTGGTAATAGGTGAGGTGTGATTACAAAGTCAAAAGCCCATGTATTCTTTCTACTTTGTAAATGGCCTCTGAAGACAGAGCCAACGATGAAGAGCCCCCACCTCTGTTCCTCCCCATCCTCTCCAGACTCCTCCTCCCTATCCTCTGTGATGCTGCCTCAGATGATCCGGAAGAACGATTCACAGGCATTCCTACAGAAACAGATCTCCGAGCCAGTCCTTGGGAAGAAAACAAAGTCGTTTCTGGATTTGTTTTTCTTGGTTGATTTATTTGACAAGGACCCATTTTTGTACATCTTTTTTTTTTTTTTTTTTTTTTTTTTTTTTTTTGGAGTTTCAAAACCCTTTTCATCTGCAAAAGGTCTCTCTTAGAAGCTGAAGGAGAAAGAGAAGAGAGGCTGTGTACGTGATCTCCGACATAGTGCTTTCTGGCCCCTGAGCTCTGCCTTTCGATTTCTCTCTGACCCTGAGATCACACAGGTTGAGGATCAAGGTCTGGAGAGCACAAAATCCCATCAAGCCGGACTCTGATTTACACTGTTCCTTAAAGGAACATCTCTATCACCTTTCTTTGACTTGGTAAGACATCTCTCTGCTAAACCCATCGAGCAAGAGCTCATGAATTATTCAGTCTCTGAGAAGACTTTTTGGTAAGATGAGGTGTTACAACCAGCCAACAAAAGGAACTGTTCCTGCTCTGGCTGGCTGCCGATTCAATTACTTGTATGGTCCTTTTGAAGGCACCCTATTCCAAGGCATCCTTTCTGCAGATCTCAGGCAACAAGTCAGCCTTGGAAGCATCCTTCATCCCGGCACATAGCATGTCAGATGCAATCAAAATGGGTACCGAGCTCCCTGGGAACAACCCCTAGTTTCACATGTGTTCCAGCTACGGGAAAGACACATGCATAAAACATTCGAGCTGAATATACAATTGCCTTTAATAACCAATGCAGCTAAATTTATTGGACCACACTGCCCCCTTTGAACTGGGGTATGGAATTTTCCATGTGGCTCAGTATCTCCTGGGAGAGGCAGACCTCGCCATTTCGGCCATTTGTCTCCATGCATGAATTCCCAGGTTTGGGCTGTTCTGTTAAGAACCGCTTGTGATCAGGTTGGCTGAGGGTTTCAGACACTCTTCTTGGTGCGTCTGTCAGGGTGACAGCGGCTGCAACACCCATCCTTGAGCCAGTCCTCTGCCTCCACACGAACTTTCTGGGTGTGAGGCTCTAGACTTCTCCCCAGAGAACCGTAAAGCAGACTCCTTCCATGACTTTTAACTATCCTCCTTGGTTTTGCTAAAAGTAAGTTGTGGTTAACTTTCTCAGTTTCCTGACACCCTGGTGCTTAAATCAAGAAGATCAGAGCAAAGGCGTTTTACATGGTCCCTTCCGAGTCTGGAAGCCTAGATATGAGGGAAATTTGTTTGCTTAGATCCATTCCCTCCTTATTCATCTCGGTCCTGTCAAATAATTGTCACTAGAGATCAAATCAATAATCAACAGATTGATAGTGAACATCTGTTGAGCACAAGACTCCTTGTTGGCAACAGTGGAAAACGAAAAGTCCCAGTGTTCCATCAAAGTCTATATTACTGCTTTTTTTTTTTCCTCAAGCTCTGAGGTGTATCTATACAAGTGTGTGCTGTTTTCCTTTTGTATGGATTGTGTGTGTGTGTGTGTGTGTGTGTGTGTGCATTTCAGATGTGCGTTACATAAAGAACTCTTTTAAGTACATAGCCTGCTAGATACCTTTGCTTAGAATGAGGCCACACTCAATGTTTTTTATGAAAACTCAAAGAGTGCCTGTGTTTTATTTATTTATCTATTAAATAATTTGGATGATACTGAAGAATGATAACAAGATGATATATGCATGATTAAAACTCTCTGATACTGCCTTCCTAAGTGTACTTAAACCTACATTCCCCCAGAAGCAAGTCAGCTTATTATTCAGGGACGTAAGCCAAGAGCCTTTGAGTATCTGACAATACCTGGTCATTAGCTTGCATGGCTCAGCACACAGCCGAGTCATAATGGACTTTTAATGAAATCACTCGCACACACGTCCTTGTGTACTTCCAGTAGTCTCGTAGTGTGCACCATAGTAACATGAAGATATAACCCACACCCCTACAACCTTGACTCTCTGGGTGAGCAGACGATAAGGAGAAAGAAATAGCTTCCCACTGAACTGTGCACACCCCACTCTGCGTTATCCTTGAGAAGGAGACACCCGAGACATGGAAAAATGCAGATGTGTCACTGGGGGCTGGCAGGTCGAGGCCTAAGAAGCAATAGAGCTAGAAAAGAATCTGAAGGCACGGGACTGCTGATTTCATATGCCACAGCCCTAGAGGAGAGTGTTAGTGGCCACCAGTGCCTGCAATAGAAGCAGTCATCAAACCCCAGTGCGCCCCTCTGAGGAGTCTTAAACCCATTCAGATGTGTAATGCCGTTGAGTGTAATGAATAGCTGAACGTGGCCTTGGCATCTCTGTGGTGACAATTTGTGGGCTCCCTGATTTTGCTCCCAGTTAAGTGATCTTTACGTCCCAATTCTGGCAGTGCCGAACAGTGATACATTGTATCCACGATTCCGCCTGGTTTATTGGCGCTCACAGAAAGGCAGCCTGTTGAATGGGAAGAAGTATATAAACAAAACAGCCTGATCAGAGGGGAAGTGCTAGCTGTCCCAGCCGTATTCACTCCCAGTCGTCATATTTTCTTCTGGTAGCGTGGGCCAGCTCTCTGAACCTGGTCTGTGTGATTTGCTTCTGCCCTTAAGACTTTTACAAGAGCTTAAGTTTGATTACATAAGGAAGCCACCAGCTAGCACATGGAGAAAGCCCTGGCTGAAATCCTGGCCCCCTGGGCAAGAGCACTTGTTCTGGGGATTACAGCCACCTCTATTGAGAACGAGCTTAAGTGGGCGTGCATCAGGGCCAAAGGCCATTCTCACTAGAAGCCAGACCAGTGTTTAAAGCAAGACTGAGAGGTGGGAGCGGGAGCTGATACAGGCTCAGAGAGCAGAAGGGAGACCATGGGTTTGGTAGAATGGAGAAAGGGCCACTGTGTCTGTCCTGAAGGGCACCGTGGCGTGTTATTTGATACTTGTTCCATGCTTTAGGGAACCGAAGTGATTTGATTGGGCTAGCTTGGAGTTGGGAGGTGACGAGTCATATTTCTCTCACTGAGTATGCGTGTTTTTAATTGTCTTTGTGGACGACTGTGCAAGTTGAAAAGGGGAGTGGATTGCCTATTCATGGTGCAAGGCCGGCGAGGATTAGAAGTCAGTAAGAGGCATGGAACTACCATTTACTTCTCTGGGTCCTGGTTCTCCTTTCAGATTCTACACTAGCTCCTTTCTTTTATGGGCTTTGAGAGGGTGTTTTCTTAATACAAACTAGAGAAAAGAAGGAGAGGGACAGGTCTGGGAGGAAGAGAGAGAGAGGAGGGTGAAGAAAGAGAAGGGAGAGGGAGCCTGCGAGTAAGACAGGATGAAGGGAGAAGGAAGGGAGAGAAGAAACAATGGCGAGGTCATCCTTCAATCACTGTCAGCCTCTGCCATAAGCGTAGAGGATAATCATGATTTTGGTGGGGTTGAGGAAAGTAGGAAGGTCCTACAGCTGAAAAATACATCCCCCAGTGCTTAGTGTATGTGTGTGTGTGTGTGTGTGTGTGTGTGTGTGTATGTATGTGTGTCCGTCCAATTTATGACTTTCCTTGCCTTCGTTTAGGACCTGGTCTGTAGTGAGAAGGACTTGTTTATACTGGGTTGAATCTAGTCATCATCACTTTTGTGTGGTCCTCGTGGGGCTGCTGGCCACACAGGGCACAGGTGTATCCACCAAAGCGTGTATCCCTTCACAGGGCTGGGAGCCGAATGCCCACATCAGGAGAGGTAGAGCGCGGGTGAGGATACTGCTGAGACACGCTGGGTGACAAGGCCTGGCTGCGATCTCTGCAGGGCATTTGCTTGGACCACTGGAGCAGGAGCTCATGTCATACAGGGCTGACCGTGAAGCACACGGAACAGTACACTGAGGGGAAATAGCCAGGGCCATGTCAGGGTCCCAGAAGGCTCTCAGAGTGGAGGAGGGGAAACCACACAGCAAACAAGCAGCTCTCATAGTGCACTGTTGTTGGCCGATGCCTGTGTGTAATAGTGTCATAACACAGTGATAAACGGTGCGTTTCATTGAGAAGCCACTGAGTGGGCCCAGGAGTCCCACCATAGAAGCTCATCTCCACTCAGTCTTCTCTGGGCAGCACAGGTGACCCTCCCACGCAAACCAGTCAGCCGACAAGAGATCTTGGTCATCGAGACACGGATGTAGGAATTTTGATGGGGATTGCATCGAATCTGTAGATTGCTTTCAGCAAGAGGGCCATTTTTACTATACTACTCCTGCCAATCCATGAGCATGGGAGATCTTTCCATCTTCTGAGAGCTTTGATTTCTTTCTTTAGAGACTTAAAGTTCTTGTCATACAGATCTTTCACTTTTTTCGTTAGAGTCACACCAAGATATTTTATATTGTTTGTGACTATTGTGAAGGGTGTTATTTCCCTATTTTTTTTCCTCTGCCCCATTTATCCTTTGAGTATAGGAAAGCTATTGATTTGTTTGAGTTAATTTTATATCCGGCCACTTTGCTGAAGTTGTTTATCAGCTGTAGGAATTCTCTGGTGGAATTTTTGGGCTCATTTAAGTATACTATCATATCATCTGCAAATAGTGATATTTTGACTTCTTCCTTTCCAATTTGTAGCCTGTTAACCTCCTTTTGAAGTCTAATTGCTCTAGCTAGAACTTCAAGTACTATACTGAATAGATAGGGAGAGAGAGGGCAGCCTTGTCTAGTCCCTGATTTTAGTGGGATTGCTTCAAGTTTCTCTCCATTTAGTTTGATGTTGGCTACCTGTTTGCTGTATATTGCTTTTACTATGTTTAGGTATGGGCCTTGAATTCCTGATCATTTTAAGACTTTTAACATAAAGGGATGCTGAATTTTCTCAAATGCTTTTTCAGTATCTAATGGAATGATTGTGTGGGTTTTTTTTTCTTTGAGTTTGTTTATGTAGTGGATTACATTGATGAATTTCTGTATATTGAACCATTCCTGCATCCCTGATCTACTTGATCATGGTGAATGATTGTCTTGATGTGTTCTTGGATTCAGATTTCAAGAATTTTATTGAGTGTTTTTGCATCAATATTCATAAGGGAAATTGGTCTGAAGTTCTTTTTCTTTGTTGGGTCTTTGTGTGGTTTTGGTATTAGCATAAGTGTGACTTCATAGACAAATTGGGTAGTGTTCCTTCTGTTTCTATTTTGTGGAATACTTTGAAGAGTATTGGTATTTCTCAATTCTTCATAGAGTTAGAAAGAGCAATCCTCAAATTCATTTGGAATAACAAAAAACCCAGGATAGCAAAAACTATTCTCAACAATAAAAGAACTTCTGGAGGAATCACCATCCCCGACCTCAAGCTGTACTACAGAGCAATAGTGATAAAAACTGCATGGTATTGGTACAGAGACAGGCAAGAATACAATTGAAGACCCAGAAATGAACCCATACACCTAAGGTCGCGTGATCTTTGACAAATAAGCTAAAACCATCTAGTGGAAAAAAATATTGGCTTTTCAACAAATGGTGCTGGTTCAACTGTCAGTCAACATGTAGAAGAATACAAATTGATCCATTCTTATCTCCCTGTACAAAGATCAAGTCTACATGGATCATGGACCTCCACATAAAATCAGAAACACTGACTCTAATAAAGAGAAATTGGGGGAGAGTCTTAAACATATGGGCACAAGGGAAAAATTCTTGAACAGAACACCAGTGGCTTATGCTCTTAAGATCAAGAATCAACAAATGGGACCTCATAAAATTGTAAAGCTTCTATAAGGCAAAGAAAACTGTCAATAGGACAAAATGGCAACCAACAAATTGGGAAAAAAATCTTTACCAATCCTACATCCGATAGAGGGCTAATATCCAATATATACAAAGAACTCAAGAAGTTAGGCTCCAGAGAACCAAGTAACCCTATTAAAAATTAAAAAAACCCTACTAAAAACAGAGCTAAACAGAGAATTCTCAACTAAGGAAAGTCGAGTGGCTGAGAAGCACTTAAAGAAATGATCAACATCCTTAGTCGTCAGGGAAATGCAAATCAAAACAACCCTGAGATTCCACCTCACACCAGTCAGAATGGCTAAGATGAAAAACTCGGGTGACATTAGATGCTGACGAGGATGTGGAGAAAGAGGAACACCCCTCCATTGCTGGTGAGATTGCAAGCTGGTACAGCCACTCTGGAAATCAGTCTGGCGGACAGATTGATTTCAGATTGATCAGAAAATTGGACGTAGCACTAGCTGAGTACCCCGCTGTACCACTCCTGAGCACATATCCAAAAGATGCCCCAACATGTAATAAGGATACATGCTCCACTGTGTTCATAGTGCCTTATTTATAATAGCCAGAAGCTGGAAAGAACCCAGATGTCCCTCAACAGAGGAATGGATACAGAAAATGTGGTACATTTACACAATGGGGTACTACTTAGCTATTAAAAACAATGAATTCATGAAAATTGTGGATGAAACTTGAAAATATCATCCTGAGTGAGAGTCACAAAAGAACACACACAGTACGCAATCATAAGTGGATAAGTGGATATTAGCAATCCCATATACAGTCACCACAGCCTGGACGCTATTTTGGATGCTGGGAAGTGCTTGCTGACAGGAGCCTGATATGGTTGCCTCCTGAGAGGCTCAGCCAGAGCCTGACAAATACAGAAGCAAATGCTCCCAGCCAACCATTGGACTGAGCTCAGGGTCCCCGATGGAGGAGGTGGAGAAGGGACTGAAGGAGCTGAGGGGGTTTGCAGCCCCATGGAGGGAGCAACAGTGTCAACTGGCCAGACCCCCCTCCCGGAGCCTGAACCACTAACCAAGGAGTACATATGAAGGGACTCATGGCTCCAGCTGCCTACGTGGCAGAGGATGGCCTTGTTGAACATTAGTGGGAGGAGAGACCCTTGGGCCTGAGGGTGTTTGATGCCCCAGTGTAGAGGAATGTCAGGGCAGGAAGACAGGAGTGAGTTAAGGGTTGGGGAGCACCCTCATAGAGGCAGGGGGAAGGGGGATGGGGTGGGGTTTCTGAGGGGGAGACCTGGAAAGGGGGGAAACATTTGAAATGTAAATAAAGAAAATATCCAATAGAAAAAAAAAAGACCCAGATGTAGGGAGAGACACTGTGTATGCCATTAAGTAGCATCATGAACTGTGGGCAGTGCCTTCTGCTCTCAAAGCCCTGGCTTTTCTTAGCTATTGATGAACTGTTGCGGTCTGAACCTTGTATGGAGGTGAGGGGAGGATTAGGTCAGCTAGAACTTGTAAATCAGGGAGCCAGTGCGGGGGGGGGGGGCTCCCCAGAGGCTTGCTGCCCCTGCCTCCTGGGTCTCTGCTGTGTGTGAGAAGCGGGTGCCAGCACCTCTGCCGGGGATTGGGGTCAGCGGTTCTCTGGGGTGGTCTTTCTTTTCCAGGTCCTTCTGGTCCTGAGCCCCAGCCAGAAAAGCCTGCAGAGACACTTTTCCTTAATGCCCCTGTCCCCCCAGGGAATGGAGCCCTAAGGCTGCAGGCCTTGTGTTTGCTGATCTTATCGGGAGAGTGATTGGAGCCTGTTTCACTATTGACGTTGGCTCTGGGCCTAATCTCACTGTCCTGAGCTGCAGTCCGCGAGGGTGGGCCAGATGTAGTTCTGATGCTTGGAGGGCTGGAGACTCCATAGCATCGAGAGATAAATCTTCGTACCTGGGGAGGATCCTGCATCCGCGGAAGCCTCCTCTCAATTTTTACCGATTTCATCCCTGCATGAGTGGCTTGTCACCTAAAGAGTAGCCAAGCGGACAGTTATTCTGCCTCTGGCCTTGAGCGCCACGTTTTTCAATAACCATCACTCGCATCAACTCAACACTCAGCAGCTGTGAGGCAGCGTTAAACGTTTCCATATGCACAGGGACGCCTCAGAACTGCCCAGCGCAGTAGCTCCCTTCCTTCCCACTTACCCAGATGAAGAATGGGGGCCTAGAAAGGTTCAATCATTGCCCGAGCTCAGGGAACCAGGAAGCGCACAGCCGGAACTAAGCAGTCTGTCCGCGGCGGCTCTAACCCAAAGCCCAAATGTTCGTGTGAGTCGCCTGGAGATGCGGGTGACAGACCGATCCAGTGCCTATGAGACACGGCCTGAGTGTATGTGTCCATGTGCATGCGTACCCATGGAGAGCAGAGGACAACTCCAAGGCTCGCACTCAGGCACACATGCACGCACACATGCACACACACATGCACACACATGCACACTTCCTTCTTCCTTCCTTTATATCGCACAAGATTTCTTACTGGCTTGGAACTTGCCATGTGGAGCTCACCATGTAGGCTAGATTAGCTTAGGCTCTTAGGCCAGTGAATTCTGTGGATTCTCCCTCCATCTCCCTCTCCCTTCCCATCTCCCTCCCCTCCCCCCTCCCCTTCCCTGTCAGCACTGGAACTACAGGCACACACCACTGAGCCATCCCACCCCCTCCCTTTCAAGTGAATTCTGTGGCTCCTCTCTCCCTCTCTCCCTTTCCCTCTCCATCTCCCTCTCTCTTCCCTCTCTCTCTCTCTCCCTTCTCCCCCTTTCCCTCTTCCTCTCCTCTCCCTTTTCCTCTCCCTCTCTTTCTCTCTCCCTCTCCCTCCCACCATCCCCTCCCTTTCCCCTCCATCCCCCCTCCCTTCTCTTTCTCCCGCTCCCTCTCCTTCTCAGCACTGGGACTACAGGCACACACCACTGAGCCATCCCACCCACCCACCCCTCCTTTCACATGGATTCTGGGGATTGATTTCAGGCCCCTAGGCTTGCAAAGCAAGGACTTGCCTGATAGAGCCGCTCTCCAGTCCATCTCGCATCTCCCACACGCTCCTGCACGATGCTGGTCCTGCTGCTCTCCATCCAGGTCATGTAGCGGCTGACTGAGCTGTATATGGGGGAAACTGAACCGCTCTGGCTGGCTCCGTTAGCAGCTGCCTGCCTGGTTGGTTGGGCCTAAGGTGTGAGCCCATACGCAGCCACCCGGCAGCCATGCCACACGAGCTCCTCAGTAGCTGGAGAGTTGAGCCTTCCATAGCAGTGGGGGTGGGGGAGCACTCCATGATGTGGCTGGTCTGGCTTTGGAAGTTTGGCCAGCTCAACCCCCCTGTCTTCCTCTGCTGGTCGCCAGGGTAGCTCTGCCTCCCGACTCTTCACGCTCTCGGCTGGCCTTCTAGCTGAGAATTCTTATCGGTGTCACCTAAACCTTTCTTCCCTGCATTGCCTATCTTTGATTACTGTATCATTTACCTTTCCAGTCCCTTCCAGAGCTTTCCGGGAACGTTTGCTCCTTTCTTAGCTGCAGCCTTCCTTTTCATGTCAAGTCCTAACAGGTTCAGACTAGAGTATGTCTGTCATCATGACTTCCCAAAACCTAAAGAAAAGGGCCAAGCTCTACGAGCCTCTTAGTAACCTCCGTTAGTATCTATGTGACCGCTGTTACAAGAATTGTCTAAGCCCTTACTACTATCGAGCAAAAGAGCGTCGGCCAGACTTGGCACACAGAGTTCACTCGGCCTCCGTTCTGAACCTGAAGTCACTCTAGTCTTGTAGTGTCCTAAGCTTAATCCTCCATGTTGCTGCCCCTCTCCTTTTCTTCCAGCTTCTCTGCAGCTCGGGGCATCCAGCCAAAGCAAACACTAGTGCCTCGCCTACTTCTATTAGCTCCAGCCCATGCTGAGGGCTGGTGACCCGGGCCAACTGTGTTCCCTTTGCCTGCAGAGCGCCGTGCCACTGACCACAGCGTCACCACTTCTCGGCTGTGTGGCTTTGTGGTGGCTTACTCAGCTCTCTCGGCCCCACATGACCCATAGAAACCCGTGCTGTTTTTTATAAAATGAGGATCACTGCAGGAGTCACACCCCAGGGGTGTCACACAGGTGAGATGGGGCCTCAGAGCATCGGCCAATAGCAGGTGTGCAATATTCTTCCCTGAAGTTACAGGGGAGTTACATCCAGCTACTTTGCCGTCCAAAGTCTTCCTCTGGTCCACTTACATGGCACTCGTGATGACGTGTTGATTCCCCCCTTCCATGGCACGTGTGCTGGTCGGTTTTAACTGTTAATTGGACGCAATATAGAGGCACCTGGGAAGTGATTCTCAACGCCGGATTGTTTAGTTGGGATGGCTTAAGGGCATATGGAAGGGGAGTTGTCTTGACTACACTGCTTGATGTTGGAAGGCCCACCGTGGGTGGCGTCACTCCCTAGCACTGCACATACCGCCGTACGAGAACGGCAAAGGAGGCTGAACAGGAAGCATTCATTCTCCCTCTGCTCTCCACTCTGGATTCGATCTCAGGATCCTGCCTTAACTGCCGCCCCCGATGGACTGTAACCTGGTTTTGAAAGCCAAATGGACACGTTGTCCCTTAAAGTTATTTTTTTGCCAGTTTATTCGGTCAGAGCAACGAATGAGAAACTAGGACAGCGCTCTTCGCTGCAGCCATGCCCCTGCTCAGGGGCTGCTCTATTTTTAACACTGTACTTCTCTGACGCCAAACTCCTATCCAGTCCTCAAAGCCCAACATAAACATTGCCTCTTCTCCTCAACCACCACAAGTCTCACAGATGAGGATAGTTCTGTTCTAGGAGACACTTGTGCAGTGCTGATCCACGCTGCTTTGCTCGCATTAACAAAACTTCCTTCACCACAGGAAACACTAGTCTCCTGATCCATTCATTTGACCATTTTGTCTTTACTGAGTGCAACACTGTCTGACAGAACCTTCTGCCGTTGGGGGGGGGGGGCGGGGTGTCCGGTATAATTGCCACTCACCGTGTGTAGCTATTGAGGGACTGGAAGATGTAGCCAGCGTAGCCAAAGGGATGAATTAAGAGATTTTATTTCATTTGCATTCACTTAAGTAGCCACATGTGGTCAGTGCAGAGTGTATTGGGCAGTGCAGAGGGTTGTTGATCAAAGAGTCCAAAGGAATGAACGGAAAATAACAGCTGTAACCAGCACCATGTGGGGAGGCCTAGCTGCCAAAAGCCATCCTGGGTTTGATTTGGACGTGGTCGGAATGCTGGTCGGGGAGAACTTCCCCGAGTTAGTGAGGCGGGTATTAAAAACATTGTATAAAGGCATGAGGGTATACGCACAGAGCACATGCAAATGGCCTGTGGTAGAACGGAGCGCGTGGCTTAAGAACAGACCTCCAAGTCAGCCCAGAGGTGGGGCCATGCCTCTGCTCCTTCTCTGCATGTCAGACCTTCTAAAGCATTTCCCCTTCCGCTGTGCACTAGGTAGGCTTGGAGCAGGCTTGGCTGTGGGACACCATGCTGAAGAACGAACAGGACACTGGAACTTTGCTTCCTTTCCATCCCCAATAAGGGATCATAGTTCTTTTGTTTTCAGCATCCTTTACCCCACCCCCACTCCCCCATCCCCCACCACACCACACCACACCACACCACACACCCCCACCCCGGCTCAGCTGGTCACCTTCCTATTTGCTGACTGTGGGTGATCTTCGGGGGTTTATTCTGAATGAGCTGTGCCCTCAGGTAGCTGCCAGCCCCACCTTCCAGACCCCGTTTTATTCACAGGTTCATTCATTTGGTAAACTTGTATAGTGCCTTCGGCAAGCAGAGGCTGTTTGGGGTGTGGTTTGTTCCTTGGAGGAAAAAAGCAAAGTAAACTTCCTGCCCCTGGAGGTGTTGTTCGTGTGGCTGCTGTGTCACATGTGTGTCTACAGGTGTCAGAGAGAAGTGAGGCGATGTCCATGCCGTGCTTTGACCTATGAACATATGAATGATTAGTAACCTAACACTTCCTGTAAAAACAAGCAAGCCTGAGATGACCACCAACCCGGCTCCACGGGGCCCAGACAGGGAGCTAACTTGAGACGAAAACTGGTCTGGCTCTAGGCAGAGCTCTCCCAAGACACAGAGCAAGCCAGAGCCTAGAAGAATCCTGCCTGGGACCACAGGACCCAGCCAGAGTCAGCCTGAGGCAGCCAACCATCACAAGCGGCCCCTCGGGCAGGCTGGGTGGAGGAGCAAGCCCGAGACAGCCACCAGACAGGCACCATGGGGCCCCGGATGTGGAGCTAGACTGAGGTGACTAGTCCCCTGCTTCTAAGGCCTGGGGGCGTGTGCAGACCATGTCTGAGATGACCCCTGCCCGTAATGCACAAGCAGAGCATAACACTCCTGAAACCACTCCTGGGACAACCCCAGACACTCAGAGACCCTGGGCACCACTAAGAGGAACAAGTAAGAGGTGGAGAACCAGAAGGACGTGGGCACAGTGAAGAGAGGCAGAGCTGGAGACTCAAGGGCAGTGCGAAACAGCCGGATGGGAATAGCTAGTGATGCCTCCTGGGACCGTGGTGGGGTCCTGGGCCTATGCTGCCACTGGGGGTCATTTCCGGGATCATGGACCTGCAGCAGCAGGGGTCTGTGACCACCAAACGCCAGGTGAACATCATTGGTTTAGGCTGCCACAAGGGACACGTTTGATATCTGAAGGCTGTACAGAACTGGCCCCACCCATCACCTAGGCAGCATGGGAGAGCTAGACCTGGAGGCCCGAGAACAGGAGAGCTGACTCCGCCCCTAGCCAGCTATAGGGCTTAGGAGAGCAGAGCCCCACTCATAGCAGGCTTTTCCAGTGAGCTGAAACTCACTGTTTCCTGCGGGCATGAGCATTGGAGAGCCAGTCCTGCCTCTTGTCTGCCCTGTGGTGGTGGCAGCCAGGGAGAGATCCCCTCCCCTACCTCTTGCCTTCACCACCAGTGGCCTGCAGGATAGCTGGCCCTGACAGAGTCACAAGAGTGGGAGAGCTGGCCTGACCCCTCACCTGCTGCAGCATTTGAGAGAGCTGGCCCTGATGCAGAGGCATCTGCTGGACAGTGGCATTACAAGGGAGAGACCTGCCCCCCACCCCACCCCCCAATCCCTTACCATCTATGACAGGCAGAAGAGCTGGCCCTGGGGTCCTGAGATTGATGAGAGTGGGAGAGGCCATGCCCCTCAGTAGATGCAACTCTGGGGGTGGGGGAGAGGGCTCTGCCCCTCATCTGGGTATCAGGGTAGAGCTGTCTGCTTGCGGTGTGGGGGATGGGAGCTGCTGCTGAGCCTGCCTCAAGGGCACGAGCACAGGAAAGCCAGGTTGGCCATCTCAGATCCCTCTCAGGCCCAGATCCAGGGCTTTGAATTGTCCCACCCTGACATCTACCCCATCAGTGAACTCCTGGAGTGCAGGAAGGGCTGGTTCCAGGAATCCAACACTGCAAGATTTCCATGACACGCAGCAACAATGGGATATCTGAGAGGAGTCCCAGTGAGGTTCCAGTATTGATAGAGGAGCAGAAGCCTGATATGAGACTAACAAGCCATTGCAACGAACATTTACAACTTAAAAAAAAAAAAAAAAGCATGGACAAGCATGTATACTGTGGGGCACACTGTGACACAAGCTTTTAGCTTTTCTCTGTTCTCTGCTTGGGAGGAGGTCGCAAGGGTAGAAGGCGAGTGTGAGGGGAGGAGGGGATGAGAGGGGTTGGGTGCATGATGTAAAACTCACAAAGAACAAATAAAAGGTTTATTATATTATTATTATTATTTTAAGTTATCCTGTCTCTGATTTCAGGAAACATGTTTCTGGGTTCCCCAGGCAGCTGGGCCCCCCGGTTCTCCCCCCACAGCTGTAGCGTTGAAGCTCTGGTGTCTTCTTCTCCTGCACCCCTGTAAAATCCAAACATGAATTTTCCAAGCGACTCTTGATGCCTCAATCTCTGTGCCACGAACTTGAGCCCGGCACTGCCAGACAGTCTCGCTCTGAGCTGTCCACGGCTTTGTGGTGTGTGTCCACTCCCGGCGCTCTTCCCTCTGCTTACACGTGGGCAGTGCCGTGCGTTCCTTAGAGATCTATGGCCTTTTAGTAAAAAGAAACAGCTATCTTCTTGTTTACAATGAGCTGTCCCCATACCAGTTCCTGTTATACCCTGGGCTCACTAAAACAACAACAACAACAAAAGAAACCAAACCCTACCCAAAGTCTTGTCCAAATGAGTTGTCAATGAAATCCAGATGTTAATTTAGTGACGAATAACTATGTGGCCTTGCTGCAGATTGAACCTGGGGTCTCCGTGGATAGTTTCCGCGTGCTTTCGTAGCTGGACTCACACGCAGGTGAGGGCGGCTCATGTTGTTAGTCTTTTATCTGAAAAACAACATGCATAGGCGGTTAAGAAGCTCCTAATGATCAAGCCACAATTCTCCCCACACAAGCAGAACTCAGTCACACAAGTAAGTCACACTTAGACCTTCTCAGGGAGCTTCAGTGGGCTTGCAATTCAAGCTGCGAGGACATGCCAGACCATGCGACGGAATGGGGAAAGGACAGGTTCTGACCAAAGCTGCCTCCAGCTCCTCAGCGAGAGATCTGCTTTTGTTGGGAGCCCTCCTGCCCTCTCGGTAGCATACCAGATAACCATCTACGAATTAAAGATGAAATCCGGCCTTGGAGTGAAGAGCGGCCCTTTGGGGGTTAGCGTTACAGCCTTCTCTACCCCAAGGCTGATTCAATGGCCAGCTTTCGGGCCAAAGGAAGTGTTTTCTGTAATTGGCGAAATCTCTGGCGGAAGGCCGCTGAGCCTGCTACTGCTTCCGTCAAAGCATCACTCCTCCATCAGATTTTTCTCACGCTTTGAAACTTGTGGATACAGTCTATTGTTCACTGACTTTTGGGAAGAGGCTTTCTGGTATCAGAACTTCCTTAGAGGGTTGGCTTTCCCAGACTCAAGCCCTCAGGGCTGGCTCCTGATGTGGGAATGTGGGGGGCAGGGGGGTGTTTGCAGGTAAGCTAGCCCTAAGGGCATGAGCCCAGGACAGCCAGTCCTGCCCCTTGTCTGCTGGACAGTGGCACTCCAGGAGAGAGACCCTCTCCACAGTCCCTTGCCATTTCATGGCAGCCAGAAGAGCTGGCCCTGGGGTCCTGAGATTGTGGAGAGTGGGAAAACTGGCCATGTCCCTCACTGGATGCACCTTCAGGGAGCAGGCTCTACACCTCACCTGGGCAGCCGGGCAGAGCTGACCCTGCTTGCGGCGTGGGGGTGAGGAGGAGGAAGCAGTGTAATGGAACTCAGAGGGTGAGAGGGGACCGAGGCAGAGATGAACCCAGTGGGCAAAGGGTGCCGCATCACCCTGGAGATGGGTGGGTCTCCAGGGTGAGTAAGGCAGGTTGGCACAGGTCTTCTACCCCAGCCTGGGGTCCTGGCTCATGGGCCAAGCCAGGAAAGGCTATCCATGAAGTCCTGGGGGAGCAGCCCAGCCAAGGAGCTATTTCCAAGCACCTGATATGCCTCTAGGGTGGTGACTCTCAACCTTTCTGATGCTATGACCCTTCAGTGGTTTCTCCTGTTGTGATGACCGCCCCCCCACACACACCATAAAATTATTTCATTGCTACTTCATAACTGTAATCTTGCTACTGCTATGGAAGGTGATATAAATAATTCTTCAAAGATAGAGTTTTGCCAAGGGGGTCGTGACCCACAGGTTGAGAACCATGACTAAAGCCCGGCTTAAGCCCCCCTGCAAGGAAGTTCTCTGAGGTCTCTTCCTGTGTAAACTAAGAACAATGATAGTTTATAGCTCCTTTCCTCGCCTCATTTTGATCAGATTTTAAAAATAAACTATATTATTAAAAAGCCCTGAAAATAGGTAAAAAATACTACACACCAAAATGAACCTAACCCAAAGTCCATACAATGGAACGAACTTCCATATAGAGTAAGCATTCCGGAGAGAAGCTGAAGAGGTTTGCATTGAGTTTTATACTCTTAGTATCAAATATGTTTTATGTACTTACTCACCACAAGAAAATCCGTGGTGGAATTAGAACTAGATACTAGCTAGAACTGGAGCAACAGTCAGTTTCATCTCCGTGTTCATAACTCAGGTCTGTCACCTGCCTCCGTCTCCTCTACATCAGCCTCTGGTCAGCCTTTCTCGTTGACATCTCTTCATGTTATAGTGACCCCACATGCACAGTTGTTTAATCGGCCATTCTCAACCTGTGGGTCTTGGCCACTTTGGGTGGCCTAAGGCCATGGGAAGACACAGATATTACATTACAGTTTGTAACAGTAGCAAAATTACAGTTATGAAGTAGCAACTAAAGTAATTTCATGCCTGGGGGGGGGCACCACAACATGAGGAACTGTATTAATGGGTCATAACATTAGGAAGCTTGAGAACCACTGATGTGTGTATGTGTGTGTGTGTGTGTGTGTGTGTGTGTGCATAATGTATATACGTATATATACACACATACATTTAAATGTGATACTTAAGAGAGAACATACAACATGTATTTTGTTTCCTTCCTTTCTCTGATTATATGACTTCATTTAATATTACAAACCCCATGTCCATCCATTTAAAAAGTGAAATGGGTTGATGATTATAACACCTTTAAGACCAGTACGCAACAAATACGGTTATTATATTCAGTATTTGGATGTGAAAGACCAAGAAAAGATAGTTTCCTAAACGGGAGCCTGGGAGTTGTTAAACAGGGGGAGCTTGGCATTTCTACCGTTCGTCCGTTCGCACTCGTTCAACCTTCTCTTCCTTGCTCGAGTGCCCTCGGTGGACAGACGCTCTTCTACACGCGGAGAGCGCGGAGAGCTGGAAATGGCAAACACACTGCAGCCTGGGAGGCAAACCCAGCATGCTGCACGCTGTTTAAATAAAGTTTTATTCTAACTCATCCATGCCTGTTTATGTATTGTCTATGGCTGCTTTCATGCTTCACCGGCAGAGCTGAGCAGTTGTGACTGACAGCAGAGAGCCTGCGAAGCCCAAAGTGATTACTGTCTGGCTCTGTTTACTGGCAATAGCAATAAAGTTTTTAAAAGATGACCACATTCTGAGAGCCGAGAGGAAGGGTCCAATGACCGTTTTTTACACAAGGTGTCCTTTCAACCAAGGCCTAACTGGTGCACGGAAGTGAATGAATTGGGAGAGAAGAAACTATTCCAGACAGAGGAATATTTGCAAACTCAGAGAAAGGATAAGGCAGAATCAGTTCATGCGCTGAGTGGGGTTCGCCAGGGCTGAGAGCAGAGGGCGTGCGGTAGAGAACTTGCAGATTTTAGAGTTTGAGGGAGCTGCTGAAGGATTTTCACTACAAAAAATAACACAATGAGGGTTAGATTGTAGGGAACTGTCTACAATTGAAAGTATGACTTTAGGAACTGAGTGAGAGGCTAGGGGTGGGGGTGGGGGACTAGAGGTGAGGAGACCAGGGGAGCCCATTTGCACAATGCAGAAGCAGACAGGACCACATGTGGCACCAGAATGAGGAGAGGGGCGTGGTTTCAAGACACAGCAAGAGGCTGACCTCCAATCACCTGCTAACGGGAAGGACACAGAATGGAGGAGAAGCTTCTGCTGATGTGGAAGAACAGATTCAGGTTGGAGGAAGTGACCACGCCCCTCCGGGTGTAGGGTGGGAGATCCAAAAGGAAACGCCCTGGCTGCACATGTTCCTCATTCCACCGCTTTAACACCGCAGGGACTCCTTATGGACTGTTGGGTGATCCCTAGGCTCTGAAGCCCCTCCTCCTATTCCCACGCCATCCCTTCCATAGAAACTGGATCCCTTCCCCTATCGGATTCCATTGCTGCTGCTCTGTGATGTCACGAACCTCTTTCCAGTTCCCAGACCAGCCAGGCTGTCCCTACTTTCTCCTTTTGAGGTTCCTTAGACTCTCCTTTGCTTAGCACCCCTAATCCCTTTCAGGCTCTTCAGGAGCCTTTTATAACCAGGGCCTTCCAAAGCGCCTGCCTGGGCCCCATTGGTACCCACTGTCTTTGGCATGACTGGGGAAAGAACCACATACTTTGTCTTCTCCCTTTGCGTGGAGGCTCCATGTGTTGGCACTTGCTGGACGTCTGTGCCTTTCCCACTAAGTGATGAGGAGACAGACTTGATGACTTCACTCACTTGCTCCAAGTGGTACATGGCGGGCTCTGTGTCCATGGCAGGCTCTCGGCTCGACAAGGCCTTCTAGAGCCTTGTTTGACTTTTTTTTTTTTTTTTTTTTTTTGGTTTTTTCGAGACAGGGTTTCTCTGTGTAGTCCTGGCTGTCCTGGAACTCACTCTGTAGACCAGGCTGGCCTCGAACTCAGAAATCCGCCTGCCTCTGCCTCCCAAGTGCTGGGATTACAGGCATGCGCCACCACGCCTGGCGATTTGTTTGACTTCTTGTTCACTTACTTTTATTTTACTGTCATTCATTCATATATATATATATATATATATATATGTATGTATATATACACACACACATATACACACACATATATATACATATATACATACATTTATATACACACACATATACACGCACACATATATGTATATATATACATAGATTGATGTATATATATACATCTATATATGGATGTAATGGATGTAATGTGTGTAAAATATGTAGCCAGGGAGCAGGGCAGTGGGTCAGAGAGTGCGGGGCTGGACCTGTAGCTGCAGTGGGTAGGAAAGGAAGGTTTCTTAGAGAAAGGGAAATTTGAACAGATTTCTGAATGATGTGAAGATGTTGCCTATTATAATTCAAGAAGGATTGTTGTTGGTGTGGAAGAGAAAGCAGGGGAGATACCCAGAGGTGGATACAAAGAGGCACAGCGTATGAGAAGGTGCAGGCCTGATGAGATGAACTGTGGAGAAATCTGGGTTGGGAGATGGGAGGAAAGCGGAGAGATGCTTGGTAAGGACTTTGATCCCCACTCTCTGTGAACTGAGAGTCGTTGGGGATTTTGAACAAAGTAGTGATGAGTTTAACGTTGGGACTATGAGAGTGGCTTACAGGCCGTGATCTGGCCATCCGAACAATGGCTATTTCTTAAAGGAAAGGCCAAGAGTTCGCCTTGTTGTTCAGTCTCTGAGGCTGCGTGTCTCAGGGGGTGGTGTTCAGTCTACACTGGAGAAGAGGGTCTAATGCCAGAGCAAGAAGGTGTCAGGTGTTGAGGCGTGGCCTTTTCCTGTGTGTTGTAATGCTAAGTGCAGGCCCCTGAGACTCGGTTACCCCAGAGACTAGAGAGTCTGCACATAGACCCAAGTGAGCTATGCAAACTTGCCCCCAAGTGGTTTCCGATGGGTGAATACAGATGCTGACAGCCAATAGCTGGGCAGGAGAAACATGCAGCTTTTAGGGTCCCTGGGTCTGGGGGATCAGAGGAGAACCACCAGGAGGAGAGAAGGCGAGGAGGGAAAAAAGTCCCCATGGGTTAGGAATCGAGGAAACCTGGCCCCGAGGGCTGGCTAATTGGAATTAACAGCAGCCCAGATGAAACACAGTAAGTAATAACCCAGGGTTATGGGTAGGAAAGTAGATTCTCATAGCATAGAGGGTAGATATCTGCCCAGCTCTTGTGCTGTTTAAGGCTTGTTGTAAATAATAAAGGTTGTGTGTTTTTTATCCGGTGACTGAATGATCAAAGGCAGGGTAAGAACCCTGGATTTCGATTAAAAATTTCTACAATGGTCAGGCAACAGGATAGATAGATTTGCTTTTAAGGGTAAGGGCAAGCAGGCAAAAAGCAAAAAAAATCCTCTTTCTATGTCCTTTTATGTGGACTACAACTGGGAGGTGCGGCCTAGATTTAGGATGAGTCTTGCCATCTCAAACGATCCAGGGAAGAACATTCACAGGCAAATCTAGATCCTCAGCTTTTAGTTGATACCAGATGGAGTCAAGTTAGCCACCAAAGTTGGCCATCACAGGCCTGGCCTCCTTAGGGCGTGGCAGGCCTATACTTTGTATATAGTCATCAACATCATTTGACTATAGCTTTGTTTTCTTTGTTTTGTTTTTCGAGACAGGGTTTCCCTGTATAGCCCTGGCTGTCCTGAAACTCACTCTGTAGACCAGGCTGTCCTGGAACTCAGAAATCTGCCTGCCTCTGCCTCCCAAGTGCTGGGATTAAAGGCGTGTGCCACCACCGCCTGGTTATAGCTTTGTTCCCGTCATCCTCTGAGCCTGGAAGAGCCTGCCCTTTTTCCTCTCCCTGTCCTTCAGTGATTAGCTTTTTCATATGTCCCTTCACCTCCTGTGAGCCCCTCCCTCTTTCTTTACTTTTACAGGAGAAGCCATTGCTTGATTTTATAACTTGACTTGTACTTCTTATTTCTTGACCTCACCATTCAGGGTTACAGGTTCTCCAAGCTCCTCCTGTCCAGGCATAGCCGTCATCTTCCTCTCTTGTATAAAGAGCGTTCTTTCTAGAGCATTGCGTCTTGATGGTTTTTTTATAACCCCACACTTCTCCTACATGTCTCCACTTTCTAGTCCTTGGTTCATCTCTCCTTTCCTTTCCAGTTGTTCGTCAAATATTCCTCCTCTATGAAGTCCTAAGCATTAGGCTGGGACTCCTGCCATTCCCCTGTCCAAGCTGGGAAACTCTATCTGCCCTCCTTCCCCCAGCTCCGCCCACACACAAGTAACTCCCCCACCTGCTCGGAGAAAGCTTCTGAGCCAACACGTCATCATTCCTCATCCCATGTTCTGGCAACCCACCCTTGAGCGCCCACCCCGGGACTCAGATTTTGACCGTGTCTGAGCACCATCCCGGCTCCTAGCAGGTACATCATCACTCCTTTGCCCAAGCTCTATAAAACCCCCTTGATCTAGCCTGGATGTGTGACTTCACTGACTTCTACTGTGATGCCCGTGAACTCACCCTAGGTCTGCCTCCTAATAAACCTGCCTTTATCTACGCTTCATCTGCTCTAATCTGGCCTGTATCTGCATCACTGAGGGAGAGAAAATGCCTATCGATAAGCAGGAGTGCCCAGTCCTTTTGGACAACAGAAAGTTGTCACCTCCATTATCAGGTCACACCCATGCCTATCTTGGGTTGATGGGGCCTGTGGGCCACAGATTGAACATGGCAGTGCAAATTCCTTGGCCCAGCTTTCTGGATCTCCTTCTTAGCACACATCTCACGGCCCGTGATCTTTAGCAGACCATTTACCTTTATCACCAAACTGCAGGTCCTTTTAGATTTGGCATCTCAGAGCGTGACACTCGATAGGTGCTCAATCAACCCGACTTCTTATTTAGAATGCAGTTGGATGACCTGAGATCTGATGTGTCAACGGGATGTAGGCTTTGCCTGACATCACCCTTATGTACTTCCTGCACTGTTTGCTAGATGAAAAGTAGGAGCTTGATAAAATGTGTTGCATAACGTCTTAGTCCGTGTGGACCACTTTCGCACAATATCGTGGTCTGAGTGACTTACGAACAAGAGAAAGTTCTTTCTCATCATTCTGGAGGGTAGGCAGCAGATGAGTTGACTGGCAAGGCCCTGCTGCTCTCTGTTCATAGACGGTGACATCCAGCTGTGTCCTCAAAAAGCAGAAGGGCAGGTAGTGCTTGCAGTCTGTTCTCATAAGGTCACAAATGCCATTCACGAGCGCTCCACCGTCATGAAGAGCCATCTGTCAGAGACCCCTCCTTCTAACACCCTCACCTTTGGAAGTTAGGATTCCAACCTGTGAATTCGGAGGGACAAAGACATTCCCATGATAGAGAATGGAAAAGGGGCAGCTAAGGTGACCAGTGGACAGGGCTGCCAGTTGAGACAGGTTAGGAACGCTAATCCTCTATAGGACCACAGAAAAACACCATGACGTTGAACACGGAAGGCAAATATATATGTTTTGAGAGCCCTTTACTTATGTCCATAATTGAAAAGATGTCATCTAAGGGAGGCAGCCAGCTGTGCCCATTGTATACCAGCTTTACAACTGGAGATGATGGTGCTGGGTTATTTTCTGGACAGCATTGGTTTTGGTGGTGGAGGTGGGGTGGTGGTGGTGTAGTGGCGATGTAGTGGTGGTGGTGGTGGTATGGTTTTGTAAAAGAAAGCCAGAGAGACGGTGGTCCCGGGGCTAACACACCTGGAATCTATTTATGACCATCAGTTCTGCAGGCCACGGCTTGGGCCTTTCTCTTATTTCTCACTAAGTGAACATCTGGGATTCAGTTTGGGACGCCATCAAGTTTGGATGGGAACTCGAAGCCGTGGTTGGGATGTGGATCTGCTCACCAGAGGTGGGGGTGAGCGGGGCTCTCAAACTGTTCAAACGCAATAGCCCAGGGGTTGAGAAGTCCACCCCATGCTGGAAAAACACTCAGAAAGGGGGAGTTATCGAAAGAAGACCCAATTGTATCAAAGTAGTAATGCAATCAGAAAAGTCCCCCTTTCTCCTTCTTGCCCTGTTCCTTTCCCATCCAGTCCTTCTAATAATATCCAGGTATTTCCCTTTTCTAGGAATAAAATAATAAGAGAAATTCTTGGACATGGACCAGGGAGGAAACGCTTCGAGAAAGTAAAACTCTAATTAGTTATAGATGAGATTTGGTCACAGATAATTACTCCACATTCTTGGGCTCGTGCCTTGGAGGGCTTAAGATCTTTATTTTTTCCCTGTTGCTAGGTTTGTAGATATCTCTCTAAACGCCTGGCTAAACACAGAGCCTTACACCATAATTAACAGATCTTCTGCGGCAAGAGTGTTTAGAACAAAAATGAAGGAGGAGTTTGTCGTTCACGAGCTAGGAGTGCTGGAATCTTTGGCTGTCAGGACTTTGCCCAGCACACCCCCCCTTCTTACTTTAAACTTACTCAGAACAAAAAGAAAAGGCCAGTGGGTTCAAACAGGATCATTTGAAGCAGTCCGCTGTGAGAAGTTTTGTGCTGAGTTGCACCTGCCCTCTCTGACATCAGCCAACTGTAGTATTTCTCTTTCAATTTACATCTGTCAGTTTCCTACCTGTGTGGGTTGAAGGGGTTTGAGGCTCCAAGAAAGGGCCTCGAGTAACCCAGAGAGGGTTTGGAATCAGTGGTGGCCCATACACATGCCATCATGTTTGGAACCAGCTTTCTCGCTTTGTTTGAGGGATTTTTTAAGTAGAAAAACATTCTCATAACTACCCAAAGTGTTTGTTCCCTACTTTCTAGTAGAAATGGCTTGACATTAACCACAGACTGTTCATGCTATACTTAATGTCTCAACAGAGCAAGCCTCTGCAGAACAGTGCCAAGGTCCAAGGAATTCTTGGTGTCTCTTCCCTACCCCCAGTGTACACACACACACACACACATACACACACACACACACACACACAGACACACAGGCACACACACACACACACACACAGACACACAGACACATGAACACACACACACTCAGAAACACAGAAATGCATACACATACACTCACACAGACACACACATACACTCACACATACATTAACACAAACACAGACACTGAGACAGATACACACAGAAGTACACACATAGACACACAGACACCCACTGACACACACACACATACATTCACACAAACACACACACATACACTTTCACAAACACAGATACACTTGCACAAACACAGTCATACACAGACACACACAGACACTCAAACAGACATAGAAGTACATACATACACACACATACACAGACACACACAGAGACACAGACACATACATACACTTAACACAAACACAGATACACATACACACACGTATACTCACACAAACACAGTCACACTGACACACACTGACACAGACACACACAGAAGTACACACATAGACACACAGACACTGACACAGGCACACACATACACACACTTGAAAGTTAGGCCTTTTCTCTTCTGACTGTGTTGTTTAGAATCCTCTCCTTGAGGATGTCTTAACTGGTACAGAACCTGACTCCGCTGTCTCTCTTCAGGCGTTCCCTCTTTACCTCACCAAGCTACACAACTCAAAAAGCCTCATCGCCAGTCTCTCACTATGCTGTTGCCAGGACGCAGTCGAGTATTTTAGCCACCTGGTGATCGTGACCCTCTGGGACCTTGGTTGACAGAGTCTTGAGGGTTTTCACACTGAGAAGAGAAAAAGCCAGTGCAGGAGTGCTTGGGCAGTATTGTGTCACAATCTGTAGCACTTTCAGACTTTTTAAAGTTGTGTTCTTTCTTTGTGATAGGTGACATCAGCATTCCTTATGTGTGTCAGGCGAATGATGTGTGTCCACTTTCACGTGGGTTTGTACACATGCATGGGCAGGTGTGTGCACACATGTGTATGCATGCAGAGGCCAGATGGTGTCCTCTTCAGTCACTCTCCACCTTGGTGTTTTAGACAGAGTTTCTCACTAGACCTGGGACTCATCACGTTGGCTAGGACAGCTGGCCATTGGACTCCAGACATGGACCACCTTTCCCAGCTTTCATGTGGGCTCTGGGAATCCAAACTCCGGGCCCCATGCTTGCACACCAGGCCCTTTCCCGACTGAGCCGTCTCTCCAGCCCTTGAAAACATCATTACCCCAACCCGCCGGCTAACCAGCCGGCCAGCTAGCAACATCCACCCAGCAGCCCGAAGCTGCTAGAGACAGTGCGATACGCTACATAAAACAACGCCCGCTTTCATGGCATTTAACGTTTGATTGTAGGTGTCATGGTTCCCCCTTTTCCAAAGGAAGAGACAAAGACAAAAGAGAGGTTAGGTTGTAAGCTTGGCTTAGAACCCAAGTGCTCTGTTCTCCAGATCTGAGATGGAGGATGATGAGAACCATCTAAGAATCCCTCAGGCCAACACACCGATTCCGTGGATGGAGGAACCATGTGCTCAGAAGGCCAGAAGGGCGGAGCTGAGAGGATCCACAACTCTCCTGAGCCCCAGCCTCACACTCTGACCAAGACCTCCTGGACTGGCCACACAGGAGTCTAAATAATTCAGAGGTTCTCATCTTGTCCCTATGTTTCCCCTCTCTCCTCCCTCGCCCAACCCATAGTCCATGGCTGCTGTTGCTGTTGTTTGAAACACCTTCAAATCCCTCCTGCCCCCCTTTTCCTCTGTCATCCCGAATTCCAGCTGAATCCAGCCGAGTACTGTTTATACTCTTTCCGAAAGCGGACTTTATGGAGCTGAGTAAAATCATATATGTGGACAGATCACAATTATTCGATCGCTCATCCCAAGTGACCCTTTGCTGCTGCCCCCTCCCCCCCACGCTTCCTAGACAAGTATTTCTAGCTTTCTTTTCTCAGTCATCAGACACCTTCTTTCCTCCTCCTCTCTGCTCAGAATCTGGCTTCCTCTTTGCTCTGAGTAAATAGAAGTGGCTGGAAGAGACTTCCAGAGGTTCCCCAACTTCTACTTGTTACTGTTCCCTGACCTCTGTCCTCCCTGCTACTGCCCCATGGCCCACACTTTGGCCCTGCCACAAGCCATTGTCGTCCCTATGCGCTCACTCATGTATGTGTGTGTGTGTGTGTGTGTGTGTGTGTGTATACATATATATATATATATATATATATATATATATATATATACATATATATGTCTCATTTTACCCACCAGCAAGGTATGGTGGGGTGTACTTGTCTTAGCATTCAAGAAATGAAGCACGGGCCGGGCGGTGGAGGCGCACGCCTTTAATCCCAGCACTTGGGAGGCAGAGGCAGGCAGATTTCTGAGTTCGAGGCCAGCCTGGTCTACAGAGTGAGTTCCAGGACAGCCAGGGCTACACAGAGAAACCTGTTTCCAAAAAAAACCAAAACCAAAACCAAAAAACCAAAAAACCCAAACCAAAAACCAAAAAACAAACAAGAAATGAATCATGAGCGCACACACACACACACACACACACACACACACACACAAAGGAAGGAAAAGTTCCTGCATCTTCTATATCACCAGCTTGCCATCTTCTGGGTCATTCACATGTGAGACTGTCACAGCTTTGGCCATTTGAAAAAAAACCAGCTTAAAGCAGCAGAACTGCTTCCTTCATTCTATTCTATCACCTCTTCACAACCTATTTTTCATTTCCCAGACAGAAAAGGTCTTAATGCTATTCCTTTTCTTTATTTTCTCCTCCTCCTCTTTTCTTGAACCATCCCAGCTCATAGCACATGCCCAACTCTGGACCAAGCTTTGAACTCACGTCTGCAGTGAGCCCCTTACTGCTAAGACCAGTACCCTGCTCCTCTCTCTCCAGGTCTCCCCCTTCTGTCTCTCCTTTCGTCCCCACAACTTGTTTTTCCTTCTACCACACAGAGGCAGGTTCCCTTCCCCTGAGGAATGCCCAGACTCCAGCCCTCTTATCATCCTCTAGCACGAAGACCAAATCCACATTCGTGACCTTGAACGCCACTCCATCTCCAAATCTTACCCCACAAACCCAGATCTGTGTCTGCTGTGATCTACGCAGCATCTCTTGTGTAGACCAACACAGGCAGATACAACATAGCACATTTGAGTCTAATTCCTGCCCTCCACCATCCTCTCCTCACCAACTTCCCCATGTTGGGTTCAAGAAACTCTGAAGTATCTAGAATGTACGAGCTGAGCTTCTTCCCTCCTCTCATGACTCGCCGCCTTTCCATCAGTGCATCTCTTCTTCCCCCACCGTTGGGTAATTTCATGGACTTGGCCACTTAATATCTCCCCTGCTGCCACCCAGGAGCAGGACGGAGAGCATCCCGCACTGAGAGGAGCAGGCTGCACAGAACTGTGAGGTGCGCCTTGGTCGTTTCTCAGAGGGGGTTCAGAGAGGACGCCTGAGCCCAGGCAGCTGCAGAGTGTCTTTGGCCCGCCCCGTTGTGCGATGTGGGATACAGAAGGCACTGGGAAGATCTGAGGGCCATGACAGAATGAAGCGACTGCCTAGATCTCCCTGACTCCATGTGCACGTGTGTGAGTATATGTGTGAGTGTGTGTGTGTGTGTGTGTGTGTGTGTGTGTACCTGTGTGTGCAGGTCTGTGTGTATGGTGGTTTGAATAGGCCTGTCCCATGAGGAATGGTACTGCTAGGAGGTGTGGCCTTGTGGGAGGACCATGAGGGTAGTCCTTTGGAGGTGTCCTCCTATGCTCAGGCCCCACCCATTACAGAAGAGAGCTTCCTCCTCGCTGCCTGCAGATGCCGGTCTCTCCTGGCCGCAGAACTCTCCGCTCCTTCTCCAGCACCATGTCTGCCCACATGCAGCCGTGCTTCCTGCTACGATGATGATGCACGTGTGTGTTTTAACAAGAATGTATGTGTGCTCTTTCCTGCCCTGCCTATGTTTTTCTGGACTCTGAACCTTTAACTTCTGATATAATTCCACATATGGAATTTCCAGGGAATTCCACATAGGTCTTCCAGGGAGCCCAGTGTTTTTTTCTTTTTTGTTAAAAAAAAAATGTGTACGCATATGCGTATGAGGTGTAGGTATATGTGGTATGTGTGTGTGTATGTGTATTTGCATTCTTCTATAGGACATCTAGTTAGACCGGCACCATTTGTTGAAGATGACTTCTTTTGTTCATCTTCTGATATCTTCCTCAATTTCTTTATTCAGAGACTTGAAGTTCTTGTCATACAGGTCTTTCTCCTGCTTTGTTAGAGTTACACCAAGATATTTTATATTATTTATCTTAATTGGGGTTTTACTTCTGTGAACAGACACCATGACCAATGCAACTCTGATAAGAATAACATTTCATTGGTGCTGACTCATGCATGCAGTGTGTTTTGTTTTATTTAATTGGTTGGTTAGTCCTTTGGTTTGTTGTTGTTGTTGTTTTTTTGTTTTTTTTGTTTTTTTGTTTTTTTTTTTTTTTTGAGACAGGGTTTCTCTGTGTAGCATCCTGGAACTCATTCTGACTCAAGCAGGCCTTAAACTCAGTGATCCACCTGCCTCTGCCCCTGTCATTAAAAGTGAGTACCACCCTGCCAAGCTGTTTGTTTCATTTCAGGGGCAGGGTCTTTCCATCTGGCTTGCTCTTCAGTTACACTGGCTGACTAGTAAGTCCCTAAGATCTGCTTCATTCTGCAGCCCCAGTGGGGGGTCACAGGTGTGTGCCACCATGCTTGTGACATGAGTACTGGGGACGGAATTCAGGTCTTTATGCTTGCACGGCAAACATTTTTCCCACTGAGCCTTCTCCCGCAGTGCTCATGACTTTAGTCATTCATAAAGGAGCCTGCTAATTACAGCCTCTGTTTCATCTGCATCCTTCTGAGCAAAGGTGACTTAGACCTGAGGGGCGGCAACGCTGTAGCCAAAGTTTCCTGGTGCCCCGTCTCATTCTCTGAGAGCCCCCAAAGTCTTTTGGATGCAGTGATAGTTGAGCACAGGGTGGCGGCAGGGACTATGGTCAGAGGCAAGTAGTCCGAGGCCGTTGATGTGCTCGCATTTCCCTGACAGCCGTGTAATTGGAGGAAAATTGGTCCAATATGAGGTGCAGGGAAGTCAAAGGGGGTTGTTGGGGGGGGGAGTGGGGCTTGGAGCTTATTTTCTCTTTAAGTTAATCTGTGTAAGGAAAGATTTCAAGAAAGCCCCAGAGTTCTTCAGACTTTCACACAGGACACACACACATGGTTCCCCAGAACTGGCCGTAAGAGCCGAGAACACACAGGGCTGTTCTGGATGGAAAACTCATCAGGTCTGAGAGAAACAAGGATACAATTTCCTAAAAGATGCTCCAGTCCATGGGACCCTCAGAGTCTCCTGAAACACGGGAGCAAGAGCGGTAACAGGAATGGTCAGCGTCGGTTCCTCAGTCTGCTCTCTGCCTCAGTTTCTCCAACACTAGCACAGGCAGACAGATCTTGTTATTGGTTCCCTTTGGGGGTTATGGAGGAGCCTCCTGTTACCCAAGCAACAACGTCATGACACCGGCTTGACAGAGGGTCCGAGGCACAGGCTTTAGTGTCTAAGAGTCCTCTGCTTAAGCCTCATGTATAAAGTATGGGATTTCATCTAACCTCTCTTGTCTAATTTAAGAGTCGCTCAAAAGACTGAGAAAAACATCTATATAAAGTATCTGTCTAGCATATATCAGTGCGTAGTAAGCGCCCTGTGTTAACATTAAAAAAAAAAAAAAAAAAACAGGAGGGGAAGAATGAATGAATTAACAAAGGAAAATGGACAAAGCAATGCTGGTTATTAGGAGAGTCCCCACCAGGCATCCAAGCTTCCTGTATATTCCTGGCTTCCTTTGGGTCACGTGACTAGTTAAGGCCAATAGGATAGCAGCAGAAGTTTTGGGAGTCACTACAGGGTCAGAGGATTGTGAGCTGCCATGGGCTCTCCTTCCTTCAGTCCCGCGCGCGCGCGCACACACACACACACACACACACACACACACACACACACACTTTCCTCCCTCTCCTGACACAGCAGCTTGGGTGACCATGTTTCCCCTGTGGCGTCCTAGAAGAGGAAAGGCGTTCTATTGAGTGCAGAGTGCTCAGTTGTCAGCCCGGTGAGGCTGCGGGGCTCGCTCGTTACTGCCTTGCTGACCGATACAGTCATCTCTGATGGAAAACTCAATCTGTATTTTCTAGCTCTTAATGATAATAACAGTAGCTGTAACTGCTACCGTCTACTGAGCCCTGGAGAGACTCTGCAAAGCTGTTTGCAGAAGCTAAACCATTCAGCCCTCTCAGGTGTCCAGCTAGAGACATGGCTTGCTATTACATAATAATTGTATTCTTAAAATAATCTCTTTTAAGATCTTTTTTTTTTAAAGTTCTCATAAACAATTTCAGTGTCGAAAAGACTGCCCAGGGGCAGGGAATTCAGTGTACAACGGAGTTAATTTTTCTACAGAAATCTCTAAAACAAAGGTTTCTAATTCCTCTTAGGTTACTTGGGAGTTGCACACTAAAAATAACTACTCTTAAAATTTGGCAGAAGCCAACCCAAATGTCATTGAGCACATGCTGAAAACTGGATGCCAGTGTTTAGTTAAGTTACCTCTAAAGGAGGGAAGTCAATTTTGAATTGGTTCGTAGTTGCTATTACAAGGAAGATCCTTCATCCATTACCTAAGCTGTCTACTGCCACCGCCGTTAAAAAATGAGCCCAAAGGCAAAGAAAAACAGTCACTCGACTGAAGTGACCCTGTGTGGAGAGGCTATTGGCCAACAGACCGTCAGGCCTCAAACACAGGGTTTGCTGCTGATTGTAAGTGGCAAAAACCATAACCTATCGGGAGTCAGTCTGCTTACTGAATCTATCAGATACATCAGTTTACATCCTGCATGTAGCAGGATAGTAGACTGGATTTGCTACGTTTGACAGTGTGTCAAGTCACCTATGCTGTGGCAGGCAGCTGATGGAAGTCACCTCTAACCTGCTCTCCCCAAAGTTTTATCTTACTTTCCACTCACAGTGATGCCTGTGAATTTGGGGGTTGATGGTCCTTTTGCTTCCTAGAGAGGATCCTCCCGGTCTCTCCACTGGGAGCCTCTGTCTCAGAGAACAAAGTAGCATTGATGCTTTCTGCGAAGACAGGAGGGGGTTTCTGAAGTTATCAGCAGACGGAGAATAAACACAGGCTGAGTGTGACTAACCTAAGCAGCCCTGGTGACCTTTTCGGGTCAACACACGCTGGCTTGCTCCCTCCAGGGTCTAGCCCAAGACACCTGGACATTCCACAACTCCGTATGTAAAGAAAGGGGCCTGCTGGTGTGTGGGTGGTCCTAGAGGTCCCCAACCCAGTCCTTTCCCTAGTGAGGTGAATTGGTGAGCCTGCCCCCTTCTCACCTTGTACATCCTAGTCTGGAAGCAGGGACTCTGGGAACAGTCTCTTTACTCAGGGTGCTCCCCATGCGTCTCCCAGGGGTGTATCTGCTTCCCCAGTGGTCACTCTTGACTTTTGGTTTGTGTCAACTGAACATGCCCTTCATAAAAGTCCCTTGTGAGCCTGGTACTGTGATGTCTGTCTATAGGACATACGTTAGCCATGTTTCCGATTCTGGGAAGATGAGACTTGTATATTAAGCATTGATGTATAACGAAGGACCTTACTGCCCCGTTAGCTACAGGTTTAGTATCAGGCATCTGGCTTCAGGTCCCACATCATCAGGTTGGCTGTTTTGCTTTGGGTAAGTGCCTGATCCTTCTTCAACCACTGTATCTTTTTTTTTTTTCAGGTATGTTAAGAGTATTGGCCTCTAGGCATTTCTATGAATTGAATGTGTATGAGGTGTTTCCAATGGAGGTGGACTTGTATTGTTAGTGTTAGTACTAGGCTTAAGTGGATGAGATGCATTGGGAGATCTCAGTGGTACCGATGTTCTGACCCATAGCACACTCCCCTTCTGTACCCTGCCCCTCCCTTTTCTCTTCTGCTTGGCTCATCGATGACTAATGATTTTGATTGATATGTTACCCAAGTCTGATCTCAGAGGGCCATGTTTACTACCTCCATTGCTGCCAATCCCTCATCCCTCTGAGGCATTCATTCACAAACCTGCCGGTTACACCTGGTGTCTGTCTCTGCACCGGTGCTTGGTTATTCCCAATGAAGGCCACACCCATTCCTCTAGAGCACTCTTAACTGTCCTCCTTAATTCCAGTGTCACCCCCTTTCCAAGTCAGAGAGGACTGCCCTGCAGGCGGTCTTCTGCTTTACTGCCACCAGAGAGGACTTCCTCAAATCCTAACCAGATGATCGCTTCCTTGGTGATACTTTCTGCTGCTTAATGTTTTACATAAAGGCCACTCCCAATTTCCTCACAAAAGCAGTACAAGACTGCTCCCGGCAGACTCTGCCCTCTACGGGGATGCATATACTCTAAACCTAGAACTGTTTGTTCCTGAAGAGGCACACCCACCCTTCCAGTTGGAACTCAGACTCTCTTTCTTTGGGACACTTTGTTTCACTAGGACTGCCTAGCTACCCCTCCTCCTCCTCCTCCTCCTCCTCCTCCTCCTCCTCCTCCTCCTCCTCCTCCTCGTCCCTGCCACACCTCTGCTTACAAGATCATGGTGTAATTATATACTTCATATAATAAATGTTCATATGTTTCACAATATTGTTTCACAGTATCCATATATGCCTTCCTCAACCATATACGGTCTTGAAGAGGTTGCATCTCGCTCGTCTTTTCAGGCTTTTATTCAAAAAGAACTGGAGAGATGGGAGGGTGAAGGGATGATGAGCGATCAGGTGCCTGGAAGGAGAGTTTAATGGACAGATAGAAGGGTGGGTATGTGGTTGGCTGAAATGGATCAGTTCAACAGTGGCCAAAGCTTCTGAACAAATGTTGAAGGTCTTCAATGACCCTTTGACAAAGACAAGGCTGTGGTTCTTAAAGCTTCGCAGTTGAAGCTGAGAAACAACGAGGGCAGCTCGGCGACCAGTACGCTTTGACCTTGGCCCAGAGGAAAGCTCAGGGCTGCATCTGCTCATGGAAGAAAAGGATGCACATGATGGGGCCCTCTTCTGGCTTGACCTGACCCACCTCCTACTGACCTCATCTGTGCTGGCCTCACCCAGGTCCATCCAGCCCACACTGCTCATTCTAACTTGAACAGTGGCTAGCGATGGCCACCTCCAGTGCCAGAGTCACATCGAAGCAGGTGGCATCAAAGCACCGAGGCCAACAGCCACCATCTGCAACTTTTAGGAGAACAGCTTGTTTCTCTCCACTCCATACTCAATAACTCGGGTAACTGGCCTCCTTGCTTGAAGTCTGACTTTCAAACCAGGCTAGTGCTCCCATAGGGAGCACAAGCAGAAGACCTTTGTCCAATTGTTTCTTCAAGGAAAAGAGAATGAGTCTTAGAGTGATCTAGAAATATAACATTAAGCTCCTGATATAGAGAACCGGTGCATGAACCAACCAGTCAGTGGTGGAAAGGCCCTGGGGCTACTGGGATCAGAGCCCAGCCTGGGCCGCCAACAATCCTCATTCAGGGATTGAGAAGCAGCCGGCAAAGCACAATTGGCTAAATTTGGTTGTGTTTTTATTTTTGTCCAGCCATAAATACCGGCAAAGAAATGAAAACTATTCCTTCCCTTCCGGGAGCCTCAGAGCCAGGCTGGCTTTATTTTTAGCTGCTAGTCTAGGGCTTTTAGCACACTAAATACCCTGTCCACCACTGTAAGAGGTGGTGGGCTAGACTCTAGGGGTTTTGCCTAGACTGGGGGTTGGGTGTCTGAACTGAGTTCTTACCAGACTTTGTGCAATTACAGTGCCAAGGGTGGTTCTAGAGAGACCCAAAGAGAGATTCAGTTCTTGCCTAGAGGGCCACCAAGAGAGTCCTTTTCAGGAAGGGCAGTGTACTCGGGGCAGATCAGTGTCTGGGTAGGATGGAAAAAGTAGCAACTGTAGAAGAAAAGAAGCAAACAAATTGTAGAATGGAAAAGGACCAGGGTGCTCTTATTCTGTGAAGGTTTTGAGTACCCTGACTCAGGACCTGAAGCTAGCTGACTGCCTTTGACCAGATCCTGCTACAGCACCCTCGAGAGATGCTGTGGCCTCCATCTGGCCTGGATCCTTGGCTGTGAGTCTGTTATGTAAGAGGCAAGAGGACAATAACAACCCAGCCCTAAGCTCTACTTGGAGAGACTGCCAGGGCCGCAGGAAGCCCAGCACTTGGTATGCAGAGCAGAGGGTGGGAGCAGCCATCCCTAGCATCATTGTCACCAGGGCCTTCGTGTGACATTCAGCATTCCACGTGTTCTAGGCCAGTTCTTCCTGGAACCAGAGGAGTAGAGTTATTTGCATTCGGAATACAGGGTCAAAGGGTTTAGTGACTCGTCCTTAGCTCTACAGTGAGAGAATAATCCAGCCAAACCTAAAACCCAGCAGTGATTAGCCTCAGTCCTAACATCATATCTTCAGGGGGACCAGTGACTTCTACATGCTATGAAGAGACTTATCACTGACCACATAGGAACTGCTCTAAGTAGGGGACTGGTTTCTTCTGTCTCGAGTCCTCCAGTTTCATGATAAGAGTGTGTGCAAACAAGATACCAAAAGTGATTCTTTTTATTGAAGCAGAAAGCAATTAATGGATACTGAATGTAGAATGGTGTCTACCAGGGCTGTTAGAAGGGAAAATCAGGGAGTTGTTTAATGGATAGTATAATTGTGTGAGACGAAAGTGTCCCGGAGATTAGTCACACAGCCAGGAGAGTGCAGCCCACATGACTGTGCCCCATACCTCCGAACTGTGTACTTAAGACACTGAGAAGACAGCTAATTTCATGTTGTATGATTTTACCATCCTTATTAAACAATTAGAAATAAGATCTCAAGTATTGGAGTCAGACCATCGTAGAGGCAGGCAGCAGGTTGGAGCGTTTCCTGTCCTACTTCCCAGCCTTTCTGTTCTCTCCTCCCTCTGATCAGAAGCTTCCTCAGCCACAGCCCTGGTCCCACCCCACATGGCACAGACGTTGTCAGGGCTGAGCTGCATGCTCTGGGAAGGGCGTTTATTAGGAGACATCATACTGCTTCTCTGTCTCATGCTTGGCCCCTTCTGACATCCTTTGAGTCCCTGGTTCCACCGAAGATTTTGTCTATAGAATGATAGGAGATAGAAGGTAAGTCTCCCTTCCCAGAGTCATATTTCCTTAAAGTACATGTAGGGGAAGGAGCAGGCTTGGACTTCGTTTCAGGGAAGTAGGGCGCAGACCCTGCTTTTCTCCTGTTTGTTTAGCTGTAACATAAGGGTAACAATTGTTCCAGGTAACTGCATTTCACCTATGAATAGATGCAGTGCAGAAGAGCATGGAGGTAGGTAAGAACAGGCCTCTCTCCAGGTTGCTTACCTCAAGAAAGCATTCTTCATCAACAGCAAAACAGGGGTTTAGTGTTCCCTAGTCCTTTCTGTGAATATTTAGTCTCGGCGGCGTAGAGAAGAAACTTGGGCTGTTTTCTCTATTTTAAGTCACTGAGACCACAATATCTGACATAGGTTAGGAAGGTAAGATTGTTTTTAAACTTGGCTTTCTCTTTGGGGGAGTTTCAGTCTATCACGTCAGGAAAGGCAAGGAGGAGAAGCTCAGCTGGTGGGGGGCCAGAATGTGTGATAAAGGCTTTGTGTGGTCGACCAGAAGGCCGAAGAATACTGGAACCTTCAAAGGCCCTTTCCTAGTGTAATATTTCTATCAGCTAGACCCCACCCCTAAACGTTCCACAGAATCTCCAAATAGTGTCAACACTAGAGAACCAAGCATGGGCAGCATTGCAGATTCAGACCATAATAGCCCTGTTAGCAACTACCTAGGATGATATATCTCTATAGGATCAAGTTTTACTGCAAGCCATACATTTTGCCCAGAGTTTGGACACCTATTTGAGACTAGATTCTCTATTAGTTGCCGGGAGGAAAACCCACCACACTGTCACATCCCATAAATATGTCTTAATTGTTTTAGCTCAGAAGAAAATAAATTTTATGTTGAAATGAATGTTTTCAATAGATTTATAGTGTACTTATTTTTATACTTGCACAGATATAACATGTGAAAATTTCTCATGGACAAAACATCTCATAAAAGCCAAAGGGCCAAGGGCCCATGAATGTCATGACACATCCCTGCTGTTCTCCCAAGAGCCCCCATGACAGAGACTGGTTTTTGGATCCTTCAACCCATAATGATCTGACTTGCCCTCTTTTCTGTTCCTATGGCAACTGCCATCTGTTCTGATCCCCGCCATTATTTAAGACTTGGAACATTGTCTCTGATATTTAATTTATGCCATGAAAAGCCCGAAAGTGTTATCTGGAGTCCGTGGGAAAGAAAGTTGTCACCAATGAGTGATGTCTGTCCCAGACTTGTGACCAAGGAGCGGAGGCATAGCCAATGGGCTAGGCTTGACCGATTGGCGCTGCTATTTCCAGCCTGACTATAAACTCTATTATAATAATGGTCTATGTGTTGAGAATACCATGCTGAAAGATCTAGAATGTCTCTTAATGCCTGGGGATGGATTGATTGATCAAAGCAATGTCTGTGTATACACTTTACACACTTGTCATCCCTTTGACATCTTTTTCATTCATCCTTTCCTCGCCAGACGTCTGAACAAGAACAAGCTGCAGGTCCTTCCAGAATTACTTTTCCAGAGCACACCGAAGCTCACCAGACTGTAAGTAGCATTCATTTGTATTCTCTACCTTGTGTCTTGCCTGGCTTTGGTCTCATGGACATGGTGGTTGTTGCCGAATGTAGCACTTATGCCATATGGAACTTGGGGGACAAAACTCTGACTTCTTGTTCCGTCTGTCAGAGCTGGGTGGCTTTATTGACCAGTGAAAACTAGCAATGCGTGGTTATGTATATTTTTTTCTCCTTACAAAGAGGGGAGTGACTTGCCCATTGGGCCTGAACTACATGAACTCTCCCTACGTGGAGACCTTATTCATTGGGAGCTGCCTGTGTGCATTCTGAGTATCAGTCTGGACTAAGTCCACTGCCTTGTTACCCACTGCTCACTTCTTGCTATTGGCAGTTCAGGAACTCTGGGACTTTAGGTCTATGATTTGATGGAAAAATGAAGAAAAGTTGATTTTCACATTATTTTCCAGAAAGGTTTGTGTGGCCATACTTCCGGATATATTTACTGTGACAGCCTAAAAGCTTGGGAGCCAGAGGTACAGACTGTGGTAGAGACTGTGACTTGTGGATTATGGGTGATCTCTGCAAGTCCTACTTATTGACCGTGAACTTGAAGTCCCTCTAGCAATGGATGACGGGTGAACTGTTATGCCCAAGGGTCCTCTGCAACAACACAGTGTCTGACAAGCGGGGGGACTCATAGCCTGGCTGAGAAGACACTAGCATTACTGGGGAGGCTCCCATGTTATAGCCTCCAGTCTCCTTCCCCACGGCTGGGTTTAATGCCTACTTATGCAATCAAACAGTGCATGCAGACTGGAATAAACTGGAAAATAGGAAACACATGTCACTGTGTGCACTGAAGCCCTGAATTAGGGATACATATTTATGTATGTGTATAAACACACACACACAAACACACGCAAGCACACACCATGCATGTAAATGTGTTTTCAAAGGGCAAGAACAATGGGCTGGACTGGGAGGTGTTCGTTAGAACGGTGGTCCTGTTTGCTTTCTGCAGGACACAACTGCACTTTGTCCTGGTCTCTTCTTGCAGTACAGTGGCCTGGCTTTGGTTTTCTTATGCACCTTGTTAGCTGACTTTGCTAAAAGTAAGACAGGAAAGGACCTCCCTTTCCATTCCTCCGGTCTACATCCAGCCCGTGGCTGGAGGAAATGTGCCCTCTGGTCGCCTAACAGAACTCCACAAGAAATGGATCTTCCACAGACTGCCCTGGTTTTTAATATTCCCCTTCCTGTGTGCATCGCTACATAGCCTTGCAACCTTTAATCCCCAGACTCCAATGGATAACTAAATCCTCAGCTGCTTTGGGAGATGTTTGTATCTAAATAGCTGTGCACAACCCCCACCCCTGTACTTTCGTCATTTCTTACACTTGACGTTCTTAATAGAGTAGAAATACTGTCTAAATGGTTGTATTTTGTGTGTTAGAAATGCTGAACAGAGAGGTCTGTGCATGCTCAGGGGAGAGATTTCTTTCCTAGAATTTCTAATCTGGATCTTGTACCCCACAGAGGAGGATCTAACAGGCACTCATCCTGTGCCACCCCGCAGTAACCATGTGTACCCCTCGCCCCAAGAGTTCATTGCTTCCCCCGACCCCGGCCGTGTCATCCTACCTTTATCAAGTACTGCAGGCATATGCTGCTCGTTTTGACATCAGATTCTGGTGGAAGCAGACTCTGGGGACTGCAGCTGCTGGTGGCTTTGATGGCGTGGAGCTGCGACCCGAGGACTCGATTGCTTTAGGTGACAGCTGGACTGCTTTCGCATTCACAGATGTCTCCCTTAAACCACCAGGCAGTGCCCACTTTGTGCCAGGAGTCTTGAGCCAGAGAGGTTTCGGGTGTTGGTAACCAGTGTCTGGGATGCTAGCTGTAGGGCCCAGGAGCTGGAAAGCACTGGCTTATGTTCTCATTACCCCTTTAACAGAGTTTGGAAAGTCCCTTTCCTTTCTGTGCCCAGCTGTCTCCATCAGTTGACAGGGCGGCCTTGCCTCCCTTCTCCCCACCTGTCAGGAGAACCGCGAAGACACAGAGTAAGATAATAGTATATAACGGATGCATTCTAGGCTTGAGAGCGCTAGAAGGTAGAAGGGCCATAATAACTATAATTCCCTTTATAGCGTTTGTCTTTTACAAGCTCAGCTTCAGAAGCAGGCGGAAATTCGAAATTGTGGTGAGCATTGAGATAAACTCACACCAAGCTTCTGCCTCAAGCCGGAGAGCTGCAGCTGTGAAGGCAGGAGCGATGTTCAACTCATTTGGCGATCACCCTCCTGCAAGTGTTTGGCCAGGCACAGAGGCTGGCACAGACAGGTGCTCAGACAATGATGGCTAACGGAGTAGGTGGAAATATGAATGGTATGGACCAAAGGATTCAGTGATCTCAGAGAGCTTTGAGTCTTTTATTCACTATCCATCCATCCTCCATCCATCTATCATCTATCCATCTGTCTGTCCGTCCGTCCATCCAGTTTGCTTTCTTTGGTTGCCTATGATAACCTGACCTTTTGCCCTGAGAACAGATCAGAAGATGTGAAGGATACTGAGCTCTCTCCCTGTGCCCGATCCTGACGCATTCTGATTGATTGCCAAAGGCTGAGAGCTGAATTCATAAATATATGTATTTTAAATCGAAGCCACTGTATTAACCCAGGTTGGAGCGATAATCAGCCATCACTTTTTCTCTTTGGGCTCGGATCTTTGATTTTTCTTAATGACTCCATTATGTCTTTGTCTTATTTTTGTCAGCCACTCCCGGGGCTTTTTGGAAGTAAGCGGGGTACAAATTAGAAAATCAATAAATGTGCAATCATGGGTGTGTATACATGTGCCATCCGCTCTGCTAGAAAAGAACTCTGACTCTCAGCAGATGCAGCCACCCAGCTCCCTGGGGAGGCAGACTCAGTGTGGGACCTGCAGCTGACTGGTCGGCGGCAGGCCTGGGAGACAGCGGCACTTCTGGGCATTGCTCTTATTATTGGCTTACAGAGCCAAGCTTCTTCACATCCAGTGTTTATCCAGAGGATATTTTTATAAATTCTTTGAGAATTTTATGCATGCCTCTAAAGCATTTGATCACATCCAGCCCTAACTCTTCCATTTAACTGTTCCCAGATCCACCCTCTTCTCGCAACTTCAAGGAATTAAGGAATTTTTTTTCCCAAGTGGGTTAACCTTTCTTGTTGCTACGACGGACTACCTGACAAGAAGCGACATAAGGGGAGAAAATTTTTATTTTGACTTACAGTTTAAAGGGATACAGTCTGTCATGATGAGGAAGGTTTGATGATTGGAGGGAGAGGTTGCTGGCTGTCTACGGTTCAGAAGTAGACAGCAGACGGGAAAGAGGATTCGACTATACAAACCTCAGTTCCTGACCCACCCCAGGGACTCCCTTTCTCTGGAGAAGCTCCGCCCTTTAGGGTTTCACAATCTTCAGAAACAGCACCACCAGTTGAGGCTAAAATATGTGTTTTAAAAAACTGCCTATGGAAGACGTTTCACATTCGAAGGACAACATGTATCCCTTGGAAAGGCAGTGGTAGAGTAGGAAGAAATATTTGACGTGGAGATTAAAAAAGGGAAGTGGTTACTGTTGACGGCCTATGCTCTGTCGGTAATACTTCTGACTAATGAGGACCAGAAGTGAGACTGGAGCCAACTGGTCCCAAAGAGGAAATCTATCAGTTCCTGTAACTGAGCAGGGGCCAGTGGTAGTAAAGACGTTAGGAACAACTGGAGGCAGGTCCCAGGTGACGTCCTAAGGACTTCATGTTGCATCCCTGGGAACAGAGGGCGCAGCTGTGAGTCACAGCAGAAAACTCAGAGCGCTGATTTTGCAGCCCTGGGGAACTCTAAGCAGTCTGGCGGAAAAGGACCGAGGGGGCGTGGTTCCTCAGTTCCCTCACAGGGCTAAGTGGAGGATCACAGCTAAGGTGACTGTATCTTCTGATCAAGGAAGCGTGGTCACATGATCAACCAAGCGTAGTCACACGTTCATCCCACTTGTTTGGACTATAAGTTCTCTACAGAAGGTGATTGTAGAAGACACAGTAAGAAATGCCTGTTGTTAACAATATGTGCGAACACATTTATCTACTTTACACGGCTTTTCAACGAGTGCTTCGGTTCCTTGTAATAACGCTTTAAGATACTAGCACCAGCGAGCCCTGAGTGCCAGGTGCTGTTCTGAGCACGTTAACTGCGAACCCTTTTGGTCGTCCTGGCAGCTCTGTAGGGTGGTGCTGGGGTGTGTACCACCACGGTTAGTGTTATTCTGTGGGGGTGCAGCAAAGGAGAGGCTCAAAGGGGTGGATGAGCTTGCCTGGCGTGGTTCTGGCAGAATCCACATCTAACTCGGGATACCTCGAATCCAGAGACCTCTTTTCTCCATTTCGGCGAGTGTGTTCCTACATCTGTCACAATTCCCACTTCACGGGCAAGTAAAGCTCAGAGAGGTCAGACACCATCAACTTAAAAACAAAAGGCCCCCCTGTAAGCTCAGATATGGAGGTTCCAGTCCATACCGGGCCAGCCTCAGTGTTTTAGATCTTGGCGAGCCATGTTGGGAACACACAGAAGAGCACAACCTCATAATGCTGGGTCAAAGAGAGGAGAAGGACAGTGGGACGGGGTCTCTGCTGGATAGTTTTACGTCAACTCAACCCAAGCTAGTTATTTAAAAGGAGGGAACCTCAAATGAGAAAATGCCCCCCCAAAGATCCAGCTAGAGGGTATTTTCTTAATTAGAATTGATCGGGGAGAGCCCAGACCGTTGTGGGTGGGGCCATCCCTGGCATGGTGGTGGTGGGTTCTGTAAGAAAGCAGGCAACAAGCCATGTGGAGCAAGCCGGTAAGCAGCATCCCTCCATGGCCTCTGCATCCGCTCCTGCTTCCAGCTTCTGGCTGTTTGCATTCCTGTCCCGACTTCTTTCACAGTGAACAGTTCCGTGGAAGTGTAAGCCAAACAAACCCTTTCCTCTCCACTTTGATCTCCTCAACCCCTACCTCATGGTGTTTTATCACAGCAGTAAGCCTGAGCTAGGACCAGGCCCTCAGGACACTCGCCTGTGGTTCTGCTAAGTCCTTATGTTTTTCTGTCATCTCGCTGTGGGGAGTGGAAGATCCTCTCGGTTACGTCTCAGGAAGACAATGGACCTGTGACATGTCCGAGTGTTTCTTCCGGGCCTTTGGTGGTCACTGACCCCCTGTCTGCTCACAGATCCAGCGCCCTTACACTGCCTGCCTTTCCCCAATCTGCTCTCAAGTATGAGGGGCGTGGTTCGGTGATCCCAGCGATGCAGTCCACACAGTGCCAGCAAGGCACTCTGAGCTCCTTGCATCCTAGCAGAAGGACCAGGAGTCGGGACGATGCTTCTGCTTTGTCTGGGATCCCTGGTGAGCTGAGCGGAGGAGGTGATGGGGAGAGAGAGCTAAGGTCTTACGCTTCCCCTGTCCCAGTCTCAGATCATCATCAGAAAAAGAGATGATAATAAATTGATGTCTTTTGGGTGTTATGGGGATAAATGGACACCAGGAAGCATTGACTACAGCATATAGTAGGTGCTCAGTGAGGGCCTGAAGTTAACTCTTGTCAGCTAGCAAATGGAGCGGTGCACAGGGTCTGTGGTGTGAACTCTTTGGCACCTGGGAAATAGTCCAGGCTCCATCATAGACGAGGACTCGATTAGCAATACATGTAGATTGGGAAGATCCCGCACCCCCTATTGGTTCTGTTGTGTGTCCCTGCGTGTGTTACTAGGCCTCCCTGGTCATGGTTCTGTTATACAGAGGACAGGGTGGCATGTGGCTTGTTTTATGACCCGGGAGCTATTGATTTCTCTTTCCTGCATGCCTGTTCACAGTTGAGGTCAGGTAGGCTTTTTGACTTAAATGCTAAGCAGATAATAATGCCCAAAATTCTTACAAAGGAATAGCTTATAGGATGAACCAATGTGTACGAGACCCAAATTCCCCAAGATGGGGCAGCTTTGGACAGGCTGAAGGGTTGGCCTTGTTCCTGGAGGTTGGGCAGACTGGGGGCAGGGTAATGGTCTCGAGCGTGAGAAGGGGCAGCTGGGGGTGGGGGGATGCTCAGTCACCTGTCCTGGATCTATGTCTACCATGTTCATTACTAGGTAGAGGTAGTCACATACGCAGTTGCACGGTGTGACAAGGACCCTGATTATTCTCCTCTGAGTTCAGTGAGCTGTTTGACTGCTTTGAAAACATGACACTGAGGTTAAACCCAGAGTCACTTCTTTGAAGCAATGGGATCACAAGAGGCTTGGGAAGTTAATCCCCGGGCAGCTGAAAACAATACAGAGGTGTCCAGGGAGCTAATCTGAGTCCCTGGGCTGCCCCTGTGACAGCTTCCCCTGTCATGGTGCCAGTAACTCCAGTAAATCCAGAACTCAAACCCAAGCTGCCTTGATTTCAGGGCTCAGATTCCTAACCAGACTATCTTTGCTGCAGTTCAGAGAGGGCCGGTAAAGGAAATGCCAGCTGTCTGGGGGTAGCTTCGTGAGGACTGACTCCTGAATCATTCAGAGGCTAGCCCTGAGCCCTGCCTGGTTGATTTCTCAGCAGTACCATCTGTAGCTCGCCGAGCCTTCTGCAACTGCTTCGTTCCTCCGATTTCTCATCCAACTTTAAAATGCAGCTACCTGCGGTACGCGTCTCTATAAACCTCTGCCGTGAAACAGTGCTGTAAAAGTGAAAGCCCGGTGGAGGAAACAAACACCACATCAGCCAGCTTTCCAACAGGGCTCCCACCCGATGCGGTAAGACGACAGGACCATGGTGGGAAGCCAGCCCATTAGGATGATGGTCGGGCTGGGGGGAGGCTGCAGGCGCTGGCTCCTGTCTGGAGCCATGAATGCAGAGCTCTGGGTGCTCCTTGCATGCTATGTCGCCTCTCTGGGGGCTCACTGTCATGTCTAAGGAGGACTGGAGGGTCTTTTTGCGTGACCTGTGGCCATCGAGGTGGGAGTTGCAAGGTCATGGTCTCCAAGGGTGTGGCCAAGCAGAGCTCATGGGCCACCAATACAAAAGCTCCATTACTGCTTCCCCCCCTCCCCCGGCCCCTTCATGGACCTCCAAGTTCCACTCTGTAGGAAGTAGGGTCTTCTCTTTGGTTGGTGAAATGTCTAGACACATCAAGACATGTTTCCCCTCAGTTTGTGGTGGATAGGTCATGAATGTCAGTGGGTACCTGCAGTTGCTATTTTGTAAGTATTGACCCCACCTCTACTCCAACTTCTTCTCTGCCCCTGTCTTGCTTGTTCTCGATCTCTGTGCTAAATTAAGCCAGAACCAGGAGAGTAGACATGGAAAGTGTGATGTCCCCTTCCCTGTTAAGGATTTGCCCAGATGAACGAAGAACCGTACTGTAGAGCTGGATAGAAGGCTGATGTTTGAATGTCCCATAAACTTCTATACCACGTGGTATTAGAAACAGGAATAAACCTTGTCTAGACCGGTGGGTTTCATCCTTCTTAATGCTGAGACCCTTTAATACAGTTCCTGGTGACCCCCAACCATCAAGTTATTTTCTTTGCTTCTTCATAACTGCAATTTTGTTACTGCTATGAATCATAATGTAAAATATCTGATATGCGACTCCAGTGAAAGGGTTGTTTGACCCGCCCCCCAGGGTTGTGACCCCCAGGTTGAAAACCACTGGTCTAGACTAGTGCTTCTGGAGCTTGGCTGGGCATCTTATTAAAGGTGGACTCTGGCTCCATAGGTCTGAAGTGGAGCCTATGAATCAGAGTTTCAAACAACATGCCGCGTGATGGCTGCTGGCCCAGAACCACACGTTCTACATAGCAAGGGTAGGCTTTGGCTCTTATCGAACAGAAAAGACACCTTCAATGCTGACTCCTGGGCCGGGCAACCAGGATAGCTGGCTTGCTAGATCTGGAATGAACCTGGGTATTTCGACTTTATAAAGAGGAATGCTAGGGGGATGTTGGATGTGTCCCCTGTGGGCATACCCAAGGATACACCCATCTTGGATGACCCCTGTTCCTTTATGGATTTTGGAGGAGAAAAGTAACCCGCCAGTCTCCGAGTCCCTCCTTTTTGCTACACACTATATACACTTTCCATTGTCTCATTAGGATCCTATAGGGGCTGTGTCATTGTTCCCATTACACAGATGGTAAAAGTGAAGCCTAAACATGTAATCACAAGGAATCAACCCAGGCTATGCTAACTCACAATTCTTGGCTTAATTTCTCCACCCTGTCAAGGACCTCCCATGTTGTGACACACTTTAAAGGGTTTAGGGAAGACAGAGAAAAAAAATCACATATTGGTGAAATGTTTATTCAATACTTTGCATATGCATGCTCATTTGTGTGAGCATATATGAACACTTGCTTGTATCAGAGATTTCAGACATTAAGACTTAAAATTTTAAAAGATAAAAAAAAAAAAAAAAGTCTATCAAATAGGTTAGCAAGTAGGCCTTTCTAGACTCCCTACCATTTACCAGAGGAAGGAGTTGGATTTTACATTTTTAATCCCTTTAGCCCTTGGGGCAAACAAGAAAGTTCTCTAAAGTTATCAGACAAGAGAGCATTCTGGCAATTGGGAAATTGTTTTGAATCTTTTATTTTTTTTTCCCAAAGAGGCAAAGAAAAGCAAGCTGTGAGTTTACAGCGCTTTGGAGTTGCAGAATATGCTTGTAATTTTTACAATTCTGCACAGACTTCTTTGCCACATCTGGTTGATATTACTGGCAGGGCTATATGGGGGAATAAACCACGGGTTGGAATGTGAGACATCCCACAGAATGAGTTTCTTATAGGTTGCTGCATAAAACATTTCAAGTCTCCTTCATTTGGGCAGGGTGGCTTAAGTGATTTCGTGGATTTAGTATTTTCTTTGGTTGGAAGGTACGGGGCTTTTCTTGGTTTACTTAGGGGGGGGTTCAAGATGGTTTTCTGAGGATGTGTTTGCCACTCTCAGGTCGTGCCATGGGTTCTGCAGATAGAAATTACCCTACAGGAAAGCCAGAGTCAAAGCCTTGTCAAATGGTGCTGGACAGAGGTGGTCCCTTTGATAGTGGACCCTTGAGAACAGCCAAATCATTACAGAAAGTGGAAAACTTTGGGGAAAGGTGTTACCAAAGAGAGGGCTTTGGAAAAGATACTGCATCTTAGCTGGCGATGCTGAACAGTTGATGGGAAAGGCAATTTGCTTCCTGGTTCACAGGGGGGAAAGGAGGTAGTTGCTGTAACCCAATACATTCTCTGTACATGCATATGTAAATAAGTCATTTGGGGAAAATGAAAACAATAGCAAAATACCAAGGTATACTCAGGACTGTCAGTTTCTTGTGACATTTCTGCCCAGTCCCCAGGAATAAGACTATGTGACTGGGGACAACTAGAATGCTTGGGCTACCCACTGAGTGTGTGTGTGTGTGTGTGTGTGTGTGTGTGTTGTGTGTGTGTGTTGTTCCCATGTGCTGTTAGGGTGTTGAGTTTAGAACCCAGAACTGGCTAATCAACTCAGAGGGTGTGAGTATGGGCTTCTTGCCACCTGGCTCTTTCTCAGACTTCCTTGGCTGAGACCCACCTTCAGAGTTGGAACCCTGACAGCAAAGCTCTTGGTGCACAATACCAGGGCAGCTCAGCACCCTGCGGCATGTGGCGGAGTTGGCCAACTTAGGCAGGGATTTGTGGCCATTCCCGAGAGCGAGGAGATAAAGAGTGTGGTATCTGTTACGAACGAGAACCCAGAGCCAACTTTCACACACACCGTGGCATCCTCGTGATCTGTAAGAGGCGGACACTGCCTAGGGACGCAATCATTAGGAGGCTGCTGCCTTCTACATAGAAAAATAGCCTTTGGAGGTGGGCAGACCCCAAACACATGCTCTTGCATTATCTGAATGAGGCAGCTATATCTATATCCAGTAATACTGAAATAGTGTTCTCAAACTACATTCAGAATCACTAAAAACATTTCTAAAGAGCACAGTCATCTCTCATTTTCAACCCGTGTTTGGGGAATCTCCCTCAGGAACAAATAAGACTTTTAATATGATGTGCCAGATTCTAGAATAATTCCAAACTATAAACACACACACACACACACACACACCTGTAACTTTCCTTTCTCCTGGCTTTCCTAGGGGCTCACAGCCCTTAATCTGAGCACTAAAATCCATTCGTAAGGTTTACAGTTCATTTACAAGTCTTGGAGATCGAGGCCAGGAATGAAAGTGTTGACCTAATCCTAACAAGAGCAAAGCTATGATAGCACAGCACTGTCCAAGCCAAACAGAAACAGAGACATTTAACTAAATTTTACATCCCTTGCCCGGGTTAGAACTGCGATTTCAACTCATGGCTTAGAATAATATTTTACTGTGTAATCCATGATGTGTTGTTCTTCCTGTCGCTGCTCCGTAACTCTTCCCTTACCTCGTGCGTGGTGATGACGTGTGCTTGGGGGGTGTGGCCTCCCCTTGATTGGCACTACCTGTTGTGTAGCCAGGAACTCCCTCCCCGGCTGGGGAGGTGGGACATCCTGCCAGGGAACTAGTGGTTCACCTTCTGTGTGTCTAGAGTTCTGGACTTGAATTTTTCACTTGGCAAGTCAGCTTTTGATCGAAATGGACACAAAATCATGTCAACATTCCCCTGAGCAGGGAAACAGCTCAGACCTCAGAAGGTCATGAAGCCACAATGGGAGGAAAAAAATCCAGTCTCTAGGAAGTGATCTAGAACTGGTCCCCTCACCTCAGTTAGGCACAGTAGGAACACCATGCTGTGGACCAAAGTGTTGTCGGAAATCTAACTTCAGTAAATGGTTAAAACCGAGGGCCTGTGTTATCACTATCGAAATCTGGACCACAAGACTTATTTTTTTTAATTTGCATTACTCTAACCGTGCTATTATTCTCTATGCTGCCTACTCCTTTTCAAACATGCATTGTCGGGGCCAGAGAGGTGGCTCAGTGGCTGAGAGCACTGGCTGCTCTTTCTAGAGGGCCTGTGTTCAGTTCCTAGCACTCACAGGACAGTTCGTAACTATTAAGTCCAGTTTCAGGTGAAGCAACACCTTCGATCTTCTGCAGGCTCCTACATATACAGGGTACACATGCGTCCATGCAGGCAAAATATCCATACACAGTTAAATGAAAGAAAACAGATCTTTGAAAATTCATGCATACATGACATCTACACATATCATGTAGTACCCTGTGTGTGTGTATATATGTATACATATATGTGTCTATACATATTTATTATTCCATATAATCCATATACATAGTCATATCACAACACACATAGTCATATCACAATACACAGAGTCCTATCACGACACACATAGTCCTATCACAACACACGCAGTCCTATCACAGCACACAAAATTGTACCATGTCCCATGCATAGTATACTTCACTGCATACTACACCACACACAAACACACACACACACACACACACACACACACACACACACGCACGCACGCACACCCATCAGCACAATATTCACACATACATATTGCACCATATTCACACATTATAACATACCACACACATACATGTATCTTGCCATGCCCATTCACAATAACATATACACAGACCACATACCTAGATACATGCCAGAGCACACTGATCTTATATACATGTCAGACCGTATTGTGTATGCATTATACCATGTCATGTACAGGTCTGTATCATATTACACCAGATACAGACAGGATAAAAACAACCCCCACCCCCCAAACCGTGTCTCTGTTGGAGAACTGCAGATGGATAAATGACATTCCCTTCTAGACTCTGAACGAAAAGGTAAATGTAGTTTCACTTTAGTGAGGTCCCCGGTAAGGCAGCTCCAATTACTGAGCACCGCTGTGCTGGGTGCTAAAATACTGGGGTTGTGAAGGCAGCAGCCTGGTGGTGGGGGAGCACTCTGTCTCCTTGGCTTATAATTGGTGTTTGTGGCGCATAGTGTTGCCGCGGTGGGTCTGTATCAGAGACAATCAGTTGTCTCTGCAATTGTTTCCTGGTCTCTGGAGAGATCCTCACTTTTTTTTTCCTGCATGGGTCAGGCTTCACTCTAAGACCATCAGGGACTTCCATTCTTTTTGAAGAACCCAGGACAAAGCACTGTCAGCCACCAGATCCGTAGGGCTCGAACACTGAACGAAATTATCTTAGGAAATAGTCATTATCGCTTTCATTGCTAATGGCGCTCTCTGCAGCCCCCCCCCTTCCCTTTGCAAAGCACTTCCTTTATTGAAATGGGAGTGAAGGATGGGGAATCATTAGGTCTAATGAGAGCAGAAAGCGGCAGGCAGAGACAGGGTTTCCCGGGGAGAGCGTGACCCCCCACCACCCACGCTCCCCCTGTGTCCCTGGTCCTGTGGATGGGCCACTGGCAAGGAGGTCAGGGAGACTCTCAGCTCTGCGGTCAGCCTGTATCTCCGACTGCGGAGTACCTTCGGTCTCGGCTCCATCACCCCAGAGGCAGCCTTGCCCTTTCTCAGGGAGATGCTTACCAAGGGCCTTCTTCTCAGCAGCTCGCCTGCATCCTCTCCCGCCATCTCACACATCCCACGGCGGCCATCATCCTTTGGAGTCAAATCAGACCTTCTCACAAGTTAAACCTTCCAGTGATTCCGAGGGGTCCTGCCAACACCAACACCCTACCGTGTCACCCCTGCCCCTCTTTTGGTGGCACCTCAGACCGTTCCCTACCTCACTGTCCTCCCGTGGGACTGCCTTCCTGTCATTAAGATGGCTCAGATCTCCTCTTGGCAGTCTGTTCCCTGTTCTTGGAACATGCAGATTCCAGATGTCAGCAGAGCCCAGGCCTTGAGAAATGCAGGTCCTAGTTCCAACTTCCCTTCCTCAGAAATCCCTTCTGGCCCCCCGCTGCGTGTGGTGGGTGGCGGTCTCCTCCTTGACTGGGTACAGTTCTGTAGGTTGACCCTGTTTTGTTTTCTTTATAGCACTCACTGCCACCTGGATTCTCTGGCTCATTTGTTTGATGACTTGTTTACTCTCCGCTCTGTCACCTGTAATGGTCTCTCCTGTTAACTCTGCATCATCCATGCTGGCATCTAGCTCGTGGTGGCTATGAGATGAAAACTCTAGAAATGAGAGGATGAGGATCAGAGAAACCCAGTCTCTTCAGGGTTGACTCTTTTCTTCTCACGGTGGGGTCAGAGGTGCTTTCTGGTGCAAATCCGATCTCTTTCTCCCTTGCTCTGAAGGGTCCCAGATGACTCATTAAGAGCGTGCACATACGTGGGTGCCTACTGCATGCTCACACATACACAGAACCATGTCTTACATGCTTGCAAACACATACATCAGGTAGAGGATAAAGTCACAGCAGGCAGGGTTTCACACTTGGGCAATGGGTCTCCCCTGCAGAGAGAAAATGGCTGGTAGGTTTCCCATCGAGTAGATGTGAGCCCAACACTCAGAGCCAAGGAGAGGAATGCTGGTTTTGATGATTATTTCAAAGGTCTGGGAATAATATTTTCTGATAAATGAAATGAAAAGATAAACTGTTGGCTTCATCTCCCAGCCTCATTGATTTTTGACTTCTAATGGACATTGAAAGGGATCGTCTAGTTACTGGGAGCCTCAGCTCAAACTGGATTCTGAAGGGGGAAAAAAAAAGAAGAAAGAAAAAGGAAGGAAAGAAAGGAGAAAAGGCTAGATCACGCTAATTTACTGAACACTGGCTTAAACCTCCAAATTACTTCTCTCTTGATCTGGGATCTAAACCAGAGGTAGTTTAAAAGACATCTGGCGAATGAGTCCCAAGCTGAAATGAACCATATCTTCTAAGCCAATTGAACCAGCACCACTCCGGGACATCAAAATATTAATGTTTTCCAAACCGACTCTCTCCAAAGCTCTACAGCAGCGCTGTTTAAACGGAAGCAGTGACCTATCATTTCTTGTTCTTCTATTTCTCCTTCCAGGAAACCCACCAACATGCAACATCTCCCACACTGCACTGCAGAATGGGGGCTCTTGGGACCCTCTTCATTGTCACATGTCGGCGGGAGGGGCCACTGTCATGGATAGCCCTGTGTCACTGCTTCCTCTAATTCCCTTTTATGAGGCAAGGGGAGATGACTGTCTGAGGCTGAGACCATTTGAGGAATAGAAACAAAGAATAAAGAAACAAAGGAAGAGAATTTCGAGGAGGGCAAAAGGAAAGGAGGAACCTCCCAAGGCAAATGAGAGCATTTCTGATCACACATGGGCTCAGTTCTGAGTTAAGCTCTGCACGAGCCCTGTCTCCTCCACATCACCACAGGGATTCATCTTCCTAGAGTGCCAGAACTGAATGGTGCCCTCTGTAGCTTTAAACCACTGTTCTCTTTCTGCTGTTGGAAAAACTGAGTCACACAAGCAGAAGGAGACCCCCAATCTCCACCTCTCAGATTTCCGGTCCTGAGCACAGCCTACCTTAGCCATGATTTCTCAGGAAGTCATGGGGAAACCGTGGAAGAGGCATGTGAGCTTAGACTGTGGAGGACTGACATGTGTCTGGTCTGGGCTGCCTGGAGTAGCAGCTGTCTTTTAAGAAAGAATGTGTATTGACGCACTGAATCTACCAGTGCCTGGATCTTGTATTTCTTGGCCACCATACCCGTGAGAAATATGTCTGTGGTCTTTATGAGTCACTTGATTATCTGCGGATGCAAACAAGATTTGCTGGAGAAACCGAGGATGCATCATTCTTATCCATAAAGGGTTTCTCCATGGTTCTATGGAATCATGTTGGTCATGTCATGACAGACGTCAGGCAGGGAACTGAAAAGGTAGACCTCACAGGAGAGCCCGTCCAAGGAGAGAGTCTACAAGTTGGGTGATCAGAAGAAGGACTAGAGGCCGACTCCCCGATGCTCTGTCTTCTTGCTGAAAGAGTGATGGAGCCATCTAAAGACATGGTGGGACCACCCATGATGGGAAGAGAGGGAGAGGTCTTTGTAGGGTAAGTGAGGGAGGAGACTGCTTCCCAAAGCTGGCAGTCTTCCAGGTCCAGACACGTTGGGGAAAAGAATGGAATCCCCACCAGAAGCATCCTCTTTCTCTGCTAGCCGGTTGCTTCTCCTTTCATGCTGTTTGGGAAAAACTTGCCAGCCTGCGACGTGTGAGGAACCGACCAGGTTTTCCTGGTGGACAGGCTCACTGGTGTCCCCCAACCCCACTCACCTGCCATATATAACCCACTTACCTGCTGCTAATTAGCCAGGCCTCAGTGTGGAGTCCCAAATTGCTATGTTAATGATGGCAGCCCTCCCTCCCTCCCCAGAAGTACTGATTTTCTTGCTCAGCGTGAGGGACTTCAATAAGATCTCTTTCCAGTGATATAATTTGATTCCTCCATGGGAAGCTGCTTTGGTCCTAGCTCACTTAACACTAAATCTTTCCATAGATACTCTCATTACTTAATCTTTGCAGGCCCCGGACCAGCCCAGGCCTCTTATTTATTTATCTGGGGCCCTGTTTATTTCCCTGTTGTAAATTACTTCTGGCTCCTGGCGGTCTGATTGCCTCAGTGATAGACTAATAGCTGGGAGCTTCTGCACATGCCTTGTGTGATAAAGCAAATAATACACTTAGCTCATGGGAGAGAAAGACACCCTCCATTTATTTCAGTGGGGGGGGGTAATATTACTCAGAGGAAAGGGTCAAATCACTTACCTCATAGCTGCTAGTGGAAGTCGGTGTAATTACTGACAGAATTATGTGAAACAAATCATCCCGCCTATAAATCAGATTCTCTGGTTCTCCATGGCAGAAGGGGAGTCCCATTGGTTTGAACAGGCTCTGCCTCTCACAGGGGGGTGGGTTTCTAAAATCGCGTGTGTAGACAGGAGGTTGGCTCCTTTCGCCAGCTCTGAACCCTTTACTAAAAATGAGCAGATAAAGTCCGAAGAAGGTCTGTTTTGACCGCCTGCCACCTGTGATTGGAAAGAAAGTTTTATTGGTGCATAGTCGTTTACATATGTGCGGTGGCCTATCCGTGTGATGTGGCGGGGTTCTGACAGAGACCATAGAGCCCCCACGGCTTCAAATAGTTACAATCCAGCCTCTATGTGAGGAAAAATGAACCTTACTCTTACAGTAAAGCCTTGGCAGCTCTTTGGTATTGAGATGGAAGAGAGACTAATATAGATCGCTCTTCTTCCAGAAGATTCAATCCCTTGTGGAAGAACTTGGAAGGTCTCTAGACCAGTTCTAACTTATCTTGTCACTGTCGGATCTTCTCATTGTGGTATCTCTCTGCCACAGACCAGGCGACCCAGCCGATACCATGAATCTATCTGATAGAAGAGAAAAACAGAGGCTCTGCTTACTCAATCAGAACTGGGGATTCGTATCTTAACTAGCTCTGGATTCTATCTTCTTTCAGCAGAATCTTCTGTTTCCCTGGGAAAGCTTTGGCAGTAGGGGAGAATTGATCTGAACTTGGCCTCTCTGCAGGAGAGCTGCTGAAAGGGGGCCCGTGAGCAGCTAAGTCAGAGGAGACCAGTGAGAGAAGAAATGATGGGATCTTATTTGACTCAATCCACACTCACTCTGGGGTGGAGAGTGGCGCAGGCCCAAGTGTACGTTATCAGTACTGGGAAACACAACAAGGGCTTGTCACCCAACAAGGCAAACCCAGAGAAGGCCTGGGTGACAGAGAGCTTCTTCATGGCTTTCATGGCCCACGTGGTGTGGTCAGCTGAAGTGAGAATATGGTTCATGACACTTCCTTGTGAGTTCTGCGCTGAACCCGAAGGTGGACGGTGGCTCTGACACCCTGAGAAACACTTCTCTAGGCTTAGTTGAGAGCAGAGCAAAAAAGGATTCCCTCAACGTCTGGCATGCATATGGGCTGATGTGTCCACAAGCCCACGGAAGTCACTGCTGTGTCTGTAGCCGCCTTAGACGGAGTTTCCGAGATGAGAGCCGGGGACATGCGTTTCCAACACGAGAGTATGATAAAACAACAAAAACAGCAACCACACAAACGAAACCACCATCGCAGCCACGAGGTTCTTAACCTCCCATAAGCACCAGGTGCTATTCTTTTTTTTTTTTTTTTTTTTTTTTTTTTTTTTTTTTTGAGACAGGGTTTCTCTGTGTAGTCCTGGCTGTCCTGGAACTCACTCTGTAGACCAAGCTGGCCTCGAACTCAGAAATCCGCCTGCCTCTGCCTCCCAAGTGCTGGGATTACAGGCGTGCACCACCACGCCCGGCTCAGGTGCTATTCTTAACATCCGGCCAGCAGAATCTCCTCCGTGCTCATCGTCTTTTGTACGCTGCTTATTTCTGTTTTGTTTCACTGAAAAGGAAGTGAGGTCCTATAATGATAATTTGCTCAAGCTAATATGCACATGATGGAGCTGGGAAGCCAACATAGCTGGTTCCTCGGCCGCTTGCATGCCAGGAGCAGAAGGTAGGGAGCGAGGCAGACATGTGGTCAAATTACCTTAGCTCTGCTATGAAGGCTCAGGATGTGGCTTTTTTGAGTCCCCATGGCCACTGTGTACTGAATATGACATCAGGCAGAGACAGGATGATATATTTGAGCTTACCTGTTGCCTGGCTTGCAGTAAGACCCAGGCAAGTCCCACTTTGTCCCCTCTTTTCTTGCCAGCAATGATAAGACACAAACCCAGGTGTTTCAATGTCATAACTGCTCTTTGGACTGGGCTGAGCCGGGCTGAGCTGGCCTGAGCTGGCCTGAGCCGGGCTGTAGGTGAGAGGCTTGAACCCAACCTCAGCTGCTTTCCTGTAGACCACAGCAGACAGAGACAACCCAAGCCAAACCACATAGGGAAGAGAAGACTTATCCGTGTCTCACTCGTTTTAAGAGGAATTGAATTCTACCAGTTCAACATTCCTCTTCTGAACCTTTGGCTCAGGAGAGCTGGCAAGCTTGGGCTCTTGCTACCTCTGGACTCCCGGGCAAAGACATGAGCCTGGGAACAAGCCACGGTACAGACTTGCCCTCTCCCCTCCCTTCTCTTAGATGCAAACTCACCTACTTTGTCCATGCTTCTCCACGCTCTTGCTACTGACCACCATCCCTACTCAGGATGCTCAGCCTCCTCTCTCGAGGCATGGCCATGCTGAGCAGCAGTGCGGTGTGGGTTTTACAGAGTGAGGCTTGTCTGTGATAGGGTGACTGCAAACCTGAACAGCAGCAATCCTTACAAAGCACTTGGCATCGTGCCTAGCGCTCAGCAAGTGTTACACAACTCTCGGGCTCAAAGCTTCCCCTTCGGAGAAGGGCCACGCTGTGGCCACCTCACTCGACAGAGATTCTTGCTTCCATCTGTCCAAGGCGTCCTTCAGTGTGGTCATCAGAACCGCATTGGTCACACCTTCTTGGTAGTTTTGGCATAATTTCAGCACACTGCCTGTTCATCTTTGGTGTTACTAAACAAGATGTTTCCCGTGTTTCTGCATTCTTCTCCCAACAGCACAGAGCATAACCGGGCTGTCTCCTGGGCAGGTTTTGTACAGAGTAGCCAGTAGCCGGGCTGTTTCAAGGAGCTGCCTGACAGGGTAAAGCAGGGGGTTTAGAGGAAATCAGACTCTGTGGTTTTCATCTTTGCCCATTTATTTGTTTGTTTCTCTTCTTTTCGAGTGCATGTATGTTGGGTGCACATGGATATGTGCTTCCATGTTTGTGTATGTGTGGATGCACATGGGTGCACAGGGGCATGTCTCTGCAAATGCATGTGTGCGTGCCCAACAATATAAATACCTTCAGGTGCTCTGATGGAACCTCAAAGCCATTGGATTAGAGGTAGAGAGAGAACGCATCATTCCCCTATGGGAGTCTGTGGTCTGCTCAGCTGCACAGAACATCCTTCCTTTCCTTTCCTGCTAAGCCAAAACCATCATTTGGGTATAGGCAGAGGGGTGTAGAGAAGACCTCACACCAGCATATCCCTGACCCATCTTAGGAAGTCCAGTGTCAGGAGGAACTATCCCCTCTGGGGTAGGGACCCTTCAGCACCCTGCTCAGACCATGGTAAGGCAGACCTTCCATGGAGGCTGAAGTTGCCACTATCACTGTGGTCAAGGTCAGCCTTGACCTCTCTCTGCCTAGAGTCAATGAAGAAATGGTGGGGTTTGCTTTTGTCTAAAACATCTACTGTATTTCAGGCTATTTTGTGACCCAGAATCTTCTCCAAGTTTAGGCCCTCTGGTCTCTAGATCTTCGTAGCATTATTGATTTGGGGTGTGCTACCAGTTGAACCTACAATGGTTCTCTGTCAGGGACCTATTTGTGATAAAGACTTGCCAGCAATCTCCTCTTTGACTAGCTAAATCATGAAAACATCTACCTTTTTCTCTCTAATTTGCTATCTCGAGATCCACTGGGCCTGAGACATTCTCTTATGGAATGGTCAGGAGCAGCTACCTAATGCATTTTCTTCTAGTTGTGTCACAGAAATCAATTCCATTATTTATTTGAGAAAAAGGGTGTGTTTTTATACAGTGTACACGTGGATACCCCCACAGAATAATAGATGACTCTCAAAGAGTCCTTTGAGAGCATCCAGACTGGATTATGTAATGGTGCCCAGGGTAAAAATGTTGCAAGGATTTTGAAGTCCAACCAAGTTCACAGGCTTTGAGACATGATATGCTGAGGCCCATGGTAGCAAGCCCTAGATACTGTCACCTCTGGTAGGATTCATGCATCCACTGTGCAGATGAGGTACCTGTAGAGGAAGAATAATCAGCACAGCATGAGCATGTCCCATCCTTTAAACATGGCACTCACTGTCTGGGTAACTTAGGGATCTGTGCTCATCGAGGTCACAGAGCTTGAAAGAAATTCTCTCTCTCTCTCTCTCTCTCTCTCTCTCTCTCTCTCTCTCTCTCTCTCTCTCTCTTTCTGCCTCCATCTCTGTCTTTCTGGTTTCTTTTCTCTGTATAGCCCTGGCTGTCCTGGAACTCACCCTGTAGACTTTGCTAGCCTCAAATTCAGAGATCTGTGTGCCTCTGTCTCCTGAATGCTGGGCTTAAAAGTATGCACTACCCTGCCTGGCTTGCTTGAAAGGAATCTTAAGTTAACGACCTATAAGCAGATTTCTAGGGGTCATGATGAAGAATAGGAGACAGTGCAAAGTTGTCCCCAGATCTCTGTGGAGCAGTCTTGGAACAACAGTCCCAACTCCAGGGATCAATGAGTATCTATAGTCTGCCTCTCTGTTTCCCACTGTTACCCCCAAAGGGGTGAGAAGACTTCTTGTCTCACCATAACTTCAGAAGAGGTCATAAGGCCAGACAGACCAAGTATCTTAGCTACTCTTTAGCTGTGAAGAGACACCAAGGCAGTTTGAAGAAGAAGAGTTTATTGGAGAGGCCGGGGCGGGAGTCAGTGACCACCATGGCAGGGAGGCAGATCTGACACCAGGACGACAGCTGGCACAGGAAAGCTTGAGACACAACCACGAGGCAAAGAAAGGGAGACTTGTGAAACCTCAGAGCCTCTGTCCCAGTGACATGCCTTCTCCAACAAGGCTACAGCTGCTAATCCTTCCCAAACAGCTTCATCAACTAAGGACCAACTATTCAAACACATAAGCCTGTGGGGGCCATTCTCATTCAAACCACCAAACCAAGTCCAACACCAGGCATTTTCTTCCTTTCTTGTCTTCTTCTACTGTTTGGTTAGTAGTACTGCTTGTCTGTAGTCCAAGAGGCTCTGAACTCAGGGCAGTTCTCCTGTCTCAGCCTATCTCCATTGCTAAGGTTCTCTGTGTATTTCACCATACTCCGTGTCTTCCTCGTCACCGGGCCTCCACCACCGGGCCACAGTTTCATCTGAATTAGTACCACTCAAAGGCCCTGCCTCCGAACAGCATCAAAAGGTCAGGTTTAGGATCACATTTCTAGTACTTCCTGGTAAGACACACAAACCCATAGCAACAATGAAAAGCAGGCCCGGGTTTGAATCCCGACCTATCCACTCTGAGTCTTGGCCAACCTCCGAGGGGCCCTGTTTTCTGTGTTTGGTTTTGTTTTCGAGTAGGATCCTAGCACCTGCCTCGTGGAGCTGTTGAGTGTAGAGCTCACAGCCCCGCGCAGCAGTTAATTAACACGGGCTCAGTAAACGTTTGCTATTTTTATCGACTGGCTGGTGGAGAGCGGTTTCCCCTGTCAGAAGTCTCCAAGGCACAGAAATTTAAAACCAAATTATTGAGCAGTCCCTGCGTGCTGGAACCCTGCTGTCTTGAAACAATAGCCGGCAAGGCTGCCGGATATTTATTATTTTTAAGAAGTTATTTTTCACCTTATTAAAAATGATTTCCCCGTGCAGGTCTGGAAACGAGTGCTCGGTTTGGTTTTGGTTTCCAAAGGCATGTAGCTGCTTTCCAGAGACTTCTTGTTAGGCCAGAGTTGTAGGAAAGGGTGACCTGAGCTTGGAATGAGAGACCCAGGAAGACATGAGGGATTGAGTCCTGGGAATGTGGGGGGAAAGGCTCACTGCTGGAGAGGATGGAGACGCCCTCTGGGAAACTCTGCTGTGAAGCTCATCTTTGTTCCCATAACCAAGAACAGAACACTGAAAACTCAGTCTCCGGGGCGTGCGGCCAGGAAGCAGGGCTCCAGGTGAGCTGAGTGGGATTGGCCCCGGGCCAGGTCACTTCCTGGTGTTCACCGCTCTCTGCTCCTTCTTCTCCTCGGCTTATCTCTAGCTGTACTCACACGGAGACGCTGGAGAGGGGGGTGGCCGGCCCTTGAGGCAGCAGGACAGCATACCAGAAGTTAGCCTGCCTGGCTTTGAATTCTCTAATGCTTGGATAGATTACCATGCTGTTTTAATCTGTGCAATGGGCACACGGGTAGCTAGCTAGGACAATGACATGGGCTCCTTTCTGTACTGTATTACAGCACAGCCTGGGACCAAACAAGCCTCAGGCCATGCTGGCCAATAGCTGTCTTCTTAATGTGGGGTTGTGTGGAAAGGCTTATGGGAGAATGTTCCAGATTCTCCATGGGACAGCACACAGATACTCCCCTCTTTTCTTCTTTCTAAACATTCCTGAGCTTTCAGTAGTTATGGAATAACACCAGAAACTAGGAACAAATTCGTTAAGGCCAGGGAGCCACTGGGGTAAGGCCTCAAAAAGCACCGAGTGTTAGCGGGGCAGCTGCTAAGTGCTGCCTGTTACTTTAGCAAAGCCAGAAAGTTCTCTCCCTGCCAGTGAGACAGGAGACAGTCAACACCTGTCTTCTGAGCCACTGTTTAGTGCAAGACCCTCAGAGACCATTCTGATCTAGGTCCTCAGGACACGGATGGGAGCGGATCAGGGCAAATAGCCTGTCTGGTGAGATTCTTAATGGCGGAGGCATATGTGTGTGAAACAGTTAACCGAGAGGTAGCTAGAATGTGCATGGAGGTAAGAACCCTGTGGCAAGATCACGCACAGAAGGAGGTTTGGGTAGGGGGTGGAGGGTGTTTAGACAGGGCAGTTAAGGAAGAGCCTCGCAAGATGGCGACTCTGATGACTTGCGGAAGTGGAAGGGAGCCAAAGAAAGAGCAGTATGCAGCAACAGAGCAGTCCACGCGTGATTCAATGATCCAGTGAAGGGATCTATCCAGTAGGGCCATCGCTGCTCTGGAGTGTGGTTGAAATACACTGAAAGCGTTTAGGATAAAGCCTGGTGCGGAAATGCCGGGTGTCTTTAACCTCAGCAGAGGGAGTAATGAAGTCGCTGTCACTTTCTGTTTCCTGACAAGTCATCTTCCCCTCCCCCTTTTCTCTCCCTCCGTCCACCCTGCACTCTCTCCTACCTTGCAGTTCTAGAAGTGGAATCCAGGGCTTTGCCCATTCCAGGCAAGTGCCCACTGAGCCTATATACAGCCTGAGACAGACCTCAGAGGGTGTTCTGAGTGGTTTGTTGCTTCCCACAGCCCTAGGGAAATAGGCAAGGAAGTTCCCCTCAGCCCGCACCTCCCCTTGGAAAGGCCAATGGGTCAGACATTTCTGAAAGACTCTCCCCTGCCCAGCACACTGATCCACTCCCTGCTTTATAGATATGCATCGCTTTCTTTGATACCTACAGAGTATGGAAGGTAAGACCTGATCATACCTGTTTGAAAGATGGCAGACATGAGTGGAGCTGGAACAACAGTCAGCCCAGGGTGGCCCCCGCAGGTGGCTTGCTTGGTTGGGCTTTGGAGACCATGGTACAGTCTCTGCTGTATCTGTGCACCATGAGCCTGAGTCTATATTCCCCCCCCGCCCCCGCATCCAGCTTTGGGGTGCCATATCAAATGGGTGGCCATGCATGGAAATGCTGGAGACAGAGCCCTGAGCTGGATTGTAGATGAACTGAACTAGACAGCTGGCCACTGAGCCAGGATCTGCTGTGCCTGACCCAGGCTTGCTGGAGAGAAAGACTGCTTGGATCCAGAGATCTAGCCACATTCCATCAGGGAAGGGCGCCGGCTGTGGACAGCCCAGAACAAGACTGAGTCATATGGGTGACAGATCAACTCAGAGAGAATGGGAAGAAGCCAAGGTCACTCGGTGGTGTATTCTTTGGGGATGAGTACGAGTGTACCCCCAGGGCCTTGAGGGAAGTTGGCACTTCAGACAATTGGGCGGAAGGTGGGACCTAGGATACTGCTGCTCCTGCTGGTGAAGATATCATGGTTCCCCTGCCACACCCTGTGTCTTGAGTTTGGAAGGAAAGCTTGCTCTAAGGGAGTTGAATTCAAAGGAACTCTTTCTCTCCCATCTTCTTTGCCTTACAGTTACTCGGTACAGTTACAGTCTCGGTGGGGAGTCTGAGGGTGGCATTTAGAGGCCTTCCACAAAAATTCTAAAACAATAGGCTAGACTCACAAGTATGTGGTCTGTTTAGATGTCTGGGGTTGCTTTGCCCTGCTTTGAAAGAGAACATCCCAAGCATCTTGATTTGCTAAAAATTCTTGCCAGAGTATAAATCACTGGGACACGGGTGGGCTCCAGGCTGTCAGGGCTCACTGGAGATGGGTCTAGTGCTTTCTCCCATGATCCCTTGCACTCTCCTCTTTGCCTCCTGTCTTCTAGGTCCCCAGGCACCGTTTCTACCCAAGCTTAGGGAAGAATTAACAGGGCAAAAGTCTCAGAGGCTTTACAGGAAAATTACCCTGAAAGTGACAAGACCAAAAGATGTGTGTCCCTCTATGGCTCAGGAGACTAGTACCCACGTAGTATCTCCTTCTGCAGATAAGGATAAAGTATCCCAGCCAACCTTTCTACCCAGCTCTGAGCCAAAGGCTTTCTGGGCTGGTAGCTCATTCCATCTGTGCATTAACTTTGATGCAGTTCTGGGCCTCCAGAGTGGTAGGAAACTGTAGGGAAAATCATAAGGTCAATATTTTTCAGCTGTTCCCTCCCCCTATACTTGAGTTATGGTGGGGAAAGGTGACAGAGCCGGGCATCAGAAGAAGAGTCCCCATCAGGGATGGGGGGGGGCATCAATCTTCACTGCTGGGTTTTCTAACTCAACTCAAGGCTAGTCTTTGTGCAAAGTGGATATCATATAGATGGAGTTGATTTGGTTTGCTAAGTATCCACCAGGAGGACCTGATTATTTCCTTCTCTAAAGATCTGTAGCAGCCTGTTTTTCCTCCTTCCTGTCCATCTTCTGAGAATTTCCCTGTGTTTAAGTCCTGATGCCATTCTCCAGAGACATCCTTATCAAGGATCACTTGGTAGTAGATCCTCATCCTGACCAAGCTACCAAGCCCTGTGTCTCTCTCTACAAGGCCATGGCTTTGGCTTCATTTCATCATTAGAGCAGTTGTGGAGGTGAGGGAAGACAGGCTCAGTGAGATTAAGTGCCTTCACCAAGTTCGCTTGTAGAGAGATACAGTCCTGGCTTCTTTGACCCGAAGCCTCTGGATCTTGATGTGTTGACTTCCCTGGGTGGTCTGTGTGCTAGGTAACTGTATCCATACTTGGCTTTTCTATGCAATTCGGGGACATGCTCCTCCTCATGTAGATGTTCCCATGACATCCAGCACAATATAGCTTATCCAGATCCACCCAAATCGGCTGTGACCCTACACTTATGTTCACTTTGCATAATGACCTTGGGGCAGGAAGGAAGGGACCTTATTTCTCCTGCTCAAACGGGAACATAGTGATCTAGGGCACATCTTAAACATCCTACCTCCCAGTCTCTTAGAGGGCTTGTTACAACAAATTGCTGGATTCGCTCCCAGAATGGCTGAGTCAGGAGGTCTGGGTGGGGCTGGGGGGGGACTTGAATTTCTTTCCACTTTCCAAGGTGGTCAGGGGCCCCAGTCTGAGACCCACTATTGTAACAGTGGGTGACGTGGCATCAAATCCCACCCCGGTAGCTAACTACCTGACCGTGGGAAACTCTGTAAGACTCTGAAGGCGTCAGGAGCATCCTCGGTAAAGAATGCAGAGTAATGCTATCCAGTCGTGAACATTTACAGAATATCACATTTGCATATCCGTGCTGAACATCACATTTATAGCGTTTCTTTTCCAAGCACGAAGCAGCACTTTCCATGTGCTAGGCACTGGTTTGCAAATACACACAGTTCCCATGACAGGCGCGTGTGGTAATCCCTTTCCCTGGATTTTCTTCATTATACAGAGATAGAGGCTAAAGCCCAGAGACATTCTATAAATTACCTGGGATCCCCCAACCAGTAAGTCTGTACAGCTGGGCAGTAACCCAGGCGGTCTGGCTTCCGGTCACCACATTCAGCCTCTGTGCAGAGTGTGGGCACCTGGCTTGTCATCCGCATGAGTTTCCCATTTCCCAGGTAAGCTAAGAATTGCCTGCAGGAGAAGAGCAATGAAACTTTTCTATATCTAGTTCCTAGGCACATTAACGATAAATAACAACGATGCATGTTTTATGACCACCACTTGGAAATCCCACGCTTGGCCACCCCTCTGATACCAGTCTGGTTAGCCCAGAGTGGCTGCTTTCTCTCCGACACCCCCCCCCCAGCATTTGAAGTTTATTATTGCTCAAGAGGAGGATGCTTGAAAGAAGCCTGCTGGCTGTAGGAGTCCAAGAGGTGGGTTGCGGGTCGATAATAAAAGCAGAGTGGCGGTTGTTGCTCTCTCATGCAGAGCCCTGAGAGTCTATCCAGCGGGTGGTAAGGAGGCTCAGCCCGAGGACGGACAGTGATGGACAGGGTGGGAGGGGAGCAAATAGCTTCAGCCTGGCCGAGTGACTGAAGCTGGAAGGAAGGGCAGTGGGAGCATTCCAGCTATGTCATGGGAAATGGCTATGGCCAGGGCTCTGATTAGCTTGTCGACCACAAATCCCCTGGGACCCTGCCAGGGGTCAGGAGACTGGGGCGCCTCTCGAATGCCAAATGGTTTGCCTTATTTTACTGTCAAAGAAGAAGGAGGTGGTTTTGAGCGTTATCGCTGGATGGGCGCATTGGCACTGCCAGGAGCTGAGAGATGGTTGGGGATGTGGGAGGGAGAGAGAAGCTAGGGGAAAAAAAAATCCACTTTTCATTCCAGGGAACATGGAGAGAAAAACCAGCCCATGCCACTGGGCCTTGGCATGCTCTCAAAGCTGTTTTAGTCTTTGCCTCCAAAGCATTCGGCCCTTTCCTTCCCTTTCTGCAAGGTGAGACATCAAAGTCTCCACCTCATGAAAGCCCTAAAGGGGGAAACGTTGACCTAGATCCCTCACGGTGGAGGTGGCATGGGACAATAGGGCTTCCAGAGGATGGATGTCACAGGACAGTCCCCCTAGGTTTGCTTGCTTGACTGCTTTGGCCCGAAACGGAGGCACCAAATGTGGAAACACCAACCGTGATGACAAATGAACCAAATGTCACCCCACACCAGGCCCCTGGGAGGAACGAGGTGGCGTCCCCTAGCTTAGGCCTTTAGAAATGTTTCATTGAGGAAAGGGAGAGACAGATTGACTGATTAATTATGTCTAAAAGGGGGAGAGAAGAAAAACCAATCTCTGAAAACTCTTCAGGGATATTGGGTGAGTAAAAGCCTTTCTTGGAGGTTTTTTTATGATCCCACAGCAGAAAGAAACCTTTCTTCGAGTTTAGTGGTCACAAAGGTTAGTCGTTTAGACCTTAGGGCTAGATGAATCAGGTGTGCCCTAGGTAGGTGGAATGTGTGAGCATGGACAGATCGTTTTTCCAAGTAGTGATTTTATTGTCACCACACGATGAGGATAATGTTAGTTCCTTCCATTCAGATCATGAATCATCCCTGGGAAGTGTCAGTACAGTGATAGACACACTAAAAGAGTGCGCCATTTTGGATCCAGTGATGTTTAGGCTCAACTTGAAAGGATAGAAGACACTGCAAAAACAGAGTGAATGGAAGATGAAGGTTTATTTTCTCTGAACTACTCGTCTGCAGATAGGACGACTAGGGCAAATATGGCAGACGCTCCAACACCGAAGCCAACGCTGTTCTCTACTGCCCTGTTGTGTGTTCTTTTTAAGCCATCTAAGTCGGGTTTGAAACCAAAGGGGCATGGAAGAAAAAGAAAAGGGGGAAGGAAGGTCATGTGACAATAGCATTCGAGGGAGGTAACCACAGAATGTTCTACTTATTTCACATAAGCTTAGAGTTTTTGCTGCTTTTCCTAAGCTACCATCTCTGCCTTTTAATCGGTGTATTTAGACCATTCACATTTAATGCAATTATTGTTAAGTCCATCATTTTAGTTTTATTTTTCTGTTATTTTTCCCCCCTTGGGTTTCCTTTATCTTCTTAGGGGTTACATGGACATATTTTATAATTTGACTTTTATTCATTTATAGTGTCTCTGGATGCACTTAGCACTTTCAGTGGTTCTTCTAGACATTACATTATGTGTGCATCATAGTCTATGGGTATCAACAGTTTACCAGTTCAAGATAAAGTTGGGGACCGCACTTTCCTTTACAGTCCTTTACTTACTTCCACTTGCATACAGTCTTAAATACTTCCTGTAATTACTCTAAGAACCACACCAGTTTCATTGTTTCTGTTTCCAGTGCCAAACATAATTGGGATAATCTAATAAGGAGATGTGTTTACACAGAGATGTACTCTGCCCATTGCTCTTTCCTTTGTCTCTGTCCTAAACTTCTTTTTTTCTTTGTTTAAAGAGTTTGTCTTTTTAACGTTGTGTCTTGCTGTGACAAATTCCCTTATTTTTCAGCATCTCAAAATTTCTCAATCCCTTGGCTTTATTCTACAGGATATTTTGGGTTGTGTATTTTGAAATAACAATTCTTTTCTCATCGCTCCCCAAAATAAAGTAAGATGATAAAAAAATTAACAGTGTTGCTTCTCTCATGGTCTCTAATGAGAAACCTGAAATCGGTTGAATTATTTCTCCTCTGTAGGTAGGGAATGTGTTTCCTTCCTACTATTTTTAAGTTGTTTTTTTTTTTATTTCACTTTTCAGTTTTCAGAATTTTGACTGTGACATTTCTTGGCCTAGATTTCTCACAGTTCATTGTATTTCTGATCTGTTTCTCTTTTGAATCTGTAGGATTTTGTCTTTTTTCGTTTGGGAATTTCTACTGCTTAGTCTTTCTGTTGCTTTCTCAGCCCCTCCCTCTTTCTCTTTCTCCTGCTATCTGTCAACATGGATGCTGGGTCTCTAAGGCTCATTTATGTTCTTTCTATTTTCTCTTTTTTTGTCCAGATTGGGCGACTTACGTTATTCTGTCCTTATCCCGCTATGGAGCCTGTTTACTGAGTCCTTAATTTGGGCTGTAATTTTCAGTTCTCAAATTCCCGTTTTGGTACCCTCTTGGATTCTGTTTCTTTGCTAAGACTTTGGTGTTTCAGTTTGTAGCAAACATTATTTTAGGGCTGGAGAGAGGGCTCAGCAGTTATGAACAATAACTCCTCTTATAGAAGAACCATGTTCATTTCCCAGCATTCACATGGTAGCCAAACCGCCTGTAACTCCAGTTCCAAGGGATGTGATGCCCTCTTCTCCCCTCTGGGGGCTTCTACATAGGATGCTTATAAATTCATATAGACAAGCACATAAAACAAACAAATATACATACATAAAAAAACAGGATATGTGCCCTATTATTCATAGAAACCTTTTGGCTCATGTCCTTGAAAATCCACATTTGATTGCCTTTACGGACTTTTTTCCTTGTTCACATTAGGATGAATGATTTATCATCATCATCATTAAAGTTGAGCATTTCAGCTACTATGTGATATAGCTCTAGATCTTCTAGATTCTGTTGGCTTTCAACCCTCTTCTGGTCTCCACTGCTCCCTGGGACGTTAGGACTCTCCATCACTGCTAAAGGAGTGGGGATCTCAGTTCTCCACTAGGCACTGTGAATATTGCCTAGCAGGTGATGGCTGTTACACTTCCCATAGCCTCTTCAGGAAGGAGGAAGCGTCTTCACTGCTAAGTAGTGCCTTCCATCTTCCTGACTCATCCCATAGGTGATGTCATCGGAAGGGAGACACCTTGTCACCCACTCAGACTAAGCTGCCTCTATGGTCTTCGTGACATCTGGGGTGGGGGGATTCTGTTACTGCCTAGCAGGAGTAAGTCTTCTCCCCAACCTGGCCTTCTGTGGTTTTACTCAGTGGGGACCTGTGCACATTGTCACTGGCAGGTGAGGGTAGAAGTCTCGGCTCCTTATTCACTCTGTTTTGATAAAATTGCAGTCATGTGTATTTTTTTTGTAGAGTTCCGAGAGTTGACTGCGTATTGCCAGAAGTTATTTGTTTACTAGACTGCCTCTTTCCCAATTCTTTTAATAGCAGCCACGAACGTCTCTTGTGCTTCTGTTCATGCCCATTGCTTCTGCAGATTGCTGGTTTTCACAGCTCTCTTCTAGAGGATGTGATACAGAAAGAGAGCCCCCCCCAAAAAAAAAAACCTACCATGCCTCCCCCCGGGCCGGAGTCAGCTTGCCGCCTTCTCTCTCCTGTCAGGCTTCCGATGCCTTGTTTCATGTAATCCCAGGACTTTAACTGGAACACGGTAAGACGGTTACGCTAAAAATCTCTATCTGCCTGGAAAAGAAAGTTATCTACGATGGGTTTTCCGGCTAAAAATCTCTATCTGCCCATCACTCTCACCAGCTTCCATTTCAGGAATTAAGGTAGCCGTGGAACTAGGGATGTCTATTTGAAAGTGAGGAAGGAGGAAATGAATTCATGCAATTTGTAGGTAAATGGTTAGACCTGGAAAATATCATCCTGAGTGAATTAACCCAATCACAAAAGAATGCACCTGAAATGCAATCACTGATAAGTGGATATTAATGAGCCCAGAAGCCCTAAATACTCAAGACACAAATAGCAAGTCAAATGATTCCCAAGAAGAAGAAAGGAGAGGACCCTGGGCCTGTAAAGATTGCTTCCAGTTTAGTAAAGAAACCGAGGGGGGAGGGGGAATTATTGGGGAACAGATGGGGGGGAGAGGAACTATGGGAACTATGGTGGGTGGGAACTGGGAAAGGGGAAAGCCTTTGGAATGTAAACATAGAATATAGAAAATAAAATTAAAAAAAAAAAAAGATAAAAAAAAAAAAAAAAAAAAATCTCTATCTGCCTGGAAAAGAAAGTTGTCTACAATGGGTTTTCCGGCATGTCACCGGACACCTTGCTTGTTCTAGCAAGGCGGATGAGACCCTGGACATTTTGCATATTTAAGTCGACCTACTGAGTGTTCTTCATGAGTCTACTGAACATGACATTCGGCATACCATCACTAGTGGAGCGGGAGATGTTCGCTCTCACCCTGTCGATGAAAGTTACTACAAATGGAGGCAAGCAGCCCACGACAGAGTGGAAGGCCAGGACAGATCTCCTTCCACAACCATAATCAGGGAAGTCTCTTCTCCTGAAGATTTCAGGACCACGTATATGGTGGGGCTAGGAATGTTATGGATAGGATAAAATGATGTCATGTAGCTATTGGGAGGGGAATTAGTCAGGGTCATTAGATGGGCTCTCTCTCTCTCTCTCTCTGTGTTTGTGTTTGTGTGTGTGTGTGTGTGTGTGTGTGTGTTCCCACACACCTGCAAACATGCATGTGAGGGGCACTCATGTACCTATGCCTACAGGCTTACTGTGGCTTTCTGTGGACTATCTATCTTAGAAGATGTTTATATTTTCAGAGGTTTCTCTGTCATCATATTGATTTGTGAGAGGGAATAAGAGGTAATGGCAGGCATTGGTTTTTCTTTAAGCGTCAGAAGAATGACCTGGGCAGCTTGTAATATTGAGCCTGACATTCCTCTACTAAGTTTCCGGAAGCTTCTATGGGCCAATAAATTAGTAAGGTTTCTGTGGTTAAAGATGTATGTGAAATGCAAAGTTAAAATAAGGAATTTCAGCATCTTTGGGAGAGTATCAAAGAATCTTTACAGTGCTGTGTTATCTTGTGGGTCTGTAGTATTGTAGTATTGTATTGTAAGTATTGTAAAGACTTACCAGAGTTTGGATCCATTATGTTAGGAGCATGATTCCTGCCTGGTGCCTTTAAGAGACATCCAGTGGGAAACGTGTCTGTGGACAAGGTTGACCATTTCACAACTCCTTTGAACCGAGCTGTGGCACCTCCTGTCCCCACTGAACCTAGTTTGGATTTCAGGAAGTCTGTCACTGCCTGAGACTCAATGCCCCACAAAGCTCATTTTAAAAGGCAGAGGCCTTAGAATGCTGTCTTGAGTTTTCCACACCAAAAGCCCAATAGTCGTGGCTTCCTAGAGGCACACATTCGTATCAGTCATAGAAGATTCACTACCTTCTCCTGCGTTCATCCCAGCCCCTGCTCCTTAGCGCGGAGATCTCCGCCCACTTAGGGACTGTTCCCATGGAGTGAGTTGATGGTACCTGGGACTAAGGTATGCGTGTTTACCAGCCCGTGGAGCATTAGCTATGCCAGTCAGTTTGTTTTTAGAACCAAATTGTTGGTGTCTCTGCATTGCTGCATTATGCGAACGTGACTCCAGCCAGAGAAAGGCTCTCTCTCTCTGATTGCTATCAGTGGCAGACATCGTGGTGTTTGACAGTGGTGGGAACAGCCTTGCTTTGTTTGAGGAGGAATGTAACTTCTGAAAGCCGACTGTGTTGACATGAACACATTATCCTCTTGTGGAAGCAGTGTGTGGATGTGCTTGGTAAATGGACCTTTTTCTGTCTCAGAGACTGCAGGGTTGCTCTCTCAGATCCCGTGGATGATAGCTACCAAGAACTGCAACCGGCTGTGCCTGTTGTCATTTCTCTAATCAGCTGCTGAGTGGGTAGGCCACGGTGACTGCCTTTGCTCTTGTCACCTAAGAGCTGATTCTTGGAGGATTTCTTTGCGGCTGCTCAAAAGGCAGCTTCCATTTCACGGGAAATGTAGTCAAGCGTCAGAACTCTGTTGCTAATGGGGAAGCGAGAAGGAGAGCTCCCATCATCCCCTCAGCCTGGGCGCACTCCACTCAAGTTGATGCAGAATGAGCCGCCAAACCAGTCTGCACGTAGCCTACTCCTGGCACCCAGCATGCTCTAGGCTCAAAGAGAAAACTTAGACCCGAGGATTAAAAAATAAAGTATGTGGCAGTCCGTTAGTGAAGACAGACAAATGTGAGACTTGGGTTTTATGCTGACCACCTCTGTATTCACCACCATAAAACACAATCTGGCTGCTACACCATTATGTATGTATGCCAAGACCATGGACATTCTACACAGGGAAATGTAAGCTCTATGATAGAATCCCGTGGCTTCAGAAAGGCTCAAAGTCAGACACTGGGTTTGAGGTCTGCAGGAATTATTTTGGGAAAGAAAAATCACAATTACTTTGTCCAAAAAAAAAAAAAATTCTCCTCACCATTGGCCAGAGTTCCAAGTCAGAGTAGCAGAGAAATGGGGTTGAGATGTAGCTTACCCTCCTCTGGGGCCCAAATGAAATGAGGGGTGATCAGAGACCCTGCTTTGAAGTCACTTGTCAACATCTCCCTGTGAGCTTTGACCTGACCTTTGTCAGCAGGAGTGACATCTCTTCCACACACGCCCCAGGAAGTGGAGCTGGCCTGAAGCCTGAGCAGAGATGGCCCTGGTCTTCCACAGGTATTTTTGGAATGCTTTTAATCTGAACAAGCGACGGTGCCATCTGTCCTGGGACTGTGACTGAGAATGGTTCACAGCGAACCCATGCTCACGTGGGAGTGGCCCTCTTTGGGTCCTCTCTCTGGGGTTGGTGGGAGTAACCTTCTAGTTTTTGAAGGATTAGAGGCCACCGTGGCCCCTCCCAATGCCTCCAGGAAACCCAAGACTTAGACACTCACAATATAAGAGGAAGAAATTATATTATTTTGTTTGTGAATACAGCATGTAAGACAAAGAGTTATATATTTGACTGTATAGCCACCCCAATGAAGTCATCCCAAAGAGCTGTATCCAGAGAACAGGCCCTACAGTATGTCTTCAATAGACACCACTCACAAAAGTCAAATCTCATTCAGAAACCAATCGATCTTTTTTCTTCTTTCCTTCCCTCCCTCTTTCCCTCCCTCCTTTCCTCCCTTCTTTCCTCCCTCCTCTCCTCCTCCCTTCTTCCTTCCTTAAGTGTTTTGCTCTTCAGCTTGCTATGGTACACATAGGCCTGTCAGGGCTGAAGTAGTCACATGCATTGACAGATAGAGCGTTCCCCTCCACACACCCCGGGCATTTGCTCCCTGAGCCACGAGGAAGGTGGCTTTTGCATCTGTTACTATAATTTTTCTTTTGAGTGATGACTTTACACAATTGCAGTGTATAAGCAGGCCCTGGGGTGAAGGTGCCCGGAGTTCCGCCTGGGGTTCTTTCTACCATCAGCTCGTGGCCTCCCGTGGCTTGCGTTGCCAAGGCTGACCTGCAGCAAGGACAACCAAGGACAGCTGGCAGGAGACCGGGCTCCCATCGTCCCCCGCGCTTTACACCTGCTTTTTCTCCATTGCTCTTCAGACACCACCTCGAGAGCCGGGTGAAGTGGTATATGCATATAATCCCAGACCTTAGAAGGCTGAGGCAGGAAGGTTGACACGGATCTGAGGCAGTCTAACCTACATGGTGCGTACCAGGTTAGCTAGGGTTGCGGCATATGATCCCATCTCAAAAGCAAAAGCAAAACTTCTCAGAGTGCCTGCTCTCAGGGTCTCCGTTCTCTGACGAGGAAACTGAGTCATAGAAGGATGGAACAAGGTCACCAGGCTTGTACGAGGCAGGAGCATGGTGTGAGTGCAGAGCTAGGTGCCTACATAGTGTCCTGTTGACCACTTTACCCCGTCATCCCTCTCCTAAGCACGGCTCACCCTGTGGTAGGCAGAGCATTCCCCTAGACACCTGGCAAAACAGCCCCAGGACTTTACCTGAGCAGCTGTCTTGCTCTGCTCAGGACTCTGGGAAGTGAGTAGCAAATGGCCCTGACATCTGACTAAATAAAGTTCCCAAGGGAGTGTGACACAGACGCCAGGTGAATGGACAGCCAGTGCTGACAAGGACATCGCCTTCTCACACAGATCATTTGTGTCCCCAACTGGAGGGTTGTCCCAGTATCCATTTTCCTTCTGCCAGAGCTGTTACTGTAGGCTGGATATGAAAGCAGTTAGCTCCCTGTGACAGTAGCCCTTAGGGGGCTAGGCCATCAGAACCCTGTCTTCACAGTGCTCTACAGCTAGGGGTTGCGCCCAGAGAAAAAGGGAAAGGGGGACCCACCCAGGCTGGAGGGAAGCACATGCCAGGCCGTGATGGACTGCAAATGATGCGGTTAATGACAATCCAGCAAGAAAGCCAGGGGTGGAGCCTTGCTCAGAGGAAAGTGATGGCTGCCTCTGTCTAAACGTTGACCCCGGCGACCTTCAGACTTAGCCTCTCTCCCTCGCTCCCTGCTCTATTCCCGACCTGCCACCTGGCTTCCACGCCCAGAGTTTTGGTGCTGTGGGAGGGTGTTTTCCTGCTCTGGATCGCTCAGATCCAGACATCCAGCTGCAGAGAGCTTGGGAATCTCTCCTGGGGGGAACAGGAAAAGGTTGAGTTTTTGTTCTCTCTAGATTGCTAAGGAGTTCGTTTCAGTCGATGTTTCCAGCACCTGGGGCATGAGTTCGAGTCTCTGGTTCCCAAAGCTGCGTGCAGAGTAGTCCTTCAAAGCACTTTGTGCCAGGGCGAGATGCTCCTCACTGTTTGTAGATCATGTCATGGGACTGATGCTGGAGATAGGAGCTTTTCTTCAAGGTCACGGGGCCAGGCTACCTTGACTGCTAACTCTCTTCCTTCTGAACCCCATGGTTCCACAAAGAGGAGCCAGAGTATTTAGAAGAGACAGTGCTATTCCATTCCAGGTCTAGTCATTCCTCCACAAGGCAGTAGGATGGGGAACACGCCCGCAGCCGGATGGGGAACTATTCCTTGTCTCCCTTTAGGGGCTGAGACCATTTTCTCTTCCTTATTTAGAACTCTGTTTAGACCCAAGTGTCATCTGCTTGTCTCTGAGAACCTGCACAGCCTCACGGCTTCACCCTTATCTTATTTTATATTTAACCTCATTAGCTGTTTGTGGGCCAAGCCTGGACCAGATCATAATGGCAGGCTCACGGGGAGGGGAACTCTGATGTTTATCTCTACTGCGGAGTGTCTGGAATAGTAATTAACTTGGGGGTTCTGGATATGGGACGGCGGGGGTGCGAAAGTCAGAAGGAAAGAAAAACTGGCTAATTTGCAGAAATCTTCCCAAAGTCAAAAGCAACAATTTGTGTGTTTGTGACTCTCGTACCCCGCGCATATGAACATCTGTACATAGTTACACATGGGCAGATGTTGCGCAGCAAAGAGTCTAATTTGCCATTGAGCTGACTGAGTAACCTGGGGCAAGCTGCGTTATCACTTTGAGCTTCTTCAACTGCAAAGCAGGGATAAATTGGGACGAAACTCAGCGCACAGCGACAGCACTTAGCACAGCCTCTCTGATGTTTACGCCGAGGCACCAACCAGAGTGGGGTTATCCAGCAGGCTCTAGCTAGTTGGTGCTGGGTCACGTCCTTCGCGCCCACAGCTCAGATTCTTGGTGAGTCAGAGTTGCCTAACTTTGGTCAATCCTGGCTCCTCGGGGAAGAATGAGCTGGAATTTGACTGTTAGGGACATTTCCCCAAGACTGCCCTAGTTCATGACACTATCGTGTAAACAGATTTGAAAAGCTGGCTTCCATAATCTGTGCTCGTGATCTCTCCTGTCTTTTGGCATCAGACACCTTGTCCCTGTGGCATGACTATGAGAGTCCCCCACAAAAGGAGGTACTTAGTTGCCCCTTTCAGCACCTCATTTCTTTGATAGCCACTAGAGGGTGCACGGGGGTCCCTGGGGTGTGTGTCTCTTGGTGGCAGATTTGAACGGTTCCAAGGCAATAATCGTAGGACCCGCAGAGGACAAGAGCCCGAGCGCAGCTCGGACCATGCAGACGACAGGGACAGCATTTGGGAGCTGGAATTAATCAGGGAGACTTAGCTCGGGAAGAGGAAACCCCATGGTGTACTCTTGCATAAGGTCAGACTGGATGCTTTCGTCTAAGGAGAGCACGTACAGTTGTTTTGCTCCTCGCCCCCCAAACAATCACTGCCTACAGAATGCCTTTCTATAAGCAATCAAATAAAATTCGCTACTATCATTTCCTCCTAATTTATCATGCAATTAGCATGTGATTAGACCTGCCCCAGCTGTGTTCCTCCTGTGATGGGCAGCTGGGGGTCATAAACTTTAACAGCGAGAAAGGGCTGCCTTCCAGGCCAGCTTTCTCCGGCCACCTCCATCGCTTTGGACAGGTTACCTCTCCGACTGTTGTCTCCGCTGTGAGAGGAGACTGCTGCTACTCCCTCGCAGGGCTTCTGTGTCGGTCTGATGTGCACTGAGCATCGGGTCCAGATATAATGTTTTTTTTCAACAAATGGCAGATGTTGTGATTATTTCGATTTTTTTTTTTTACATGAAATTGCCAGTCGTACACACCGTTACTTCTTAGAGAGCAGCTTCCGACTTCCAGGTTATAATTAAATATGTCAGCTCTACCGCCGCCACGCTTTAAATTTCATCCACCGCGACCCCTTGTTAGACATTCATTAGGGTATTTCACAAATACGCATTTTATAGAGCACATCAATGCCAAAGCACAATTAGGGACGATTTTCATACCACACTTAACCAAGGTCGGGGGACTCTGTATGTGAGATGACAATGTCTTCCCAAACAAATGCGCATGGCAAATGCTTGGCCTTCCCGGCCACTCCTAACATTTCAAACCAAGGTATTGCATTTAATTAATCTCCGGAAGGTTTTTATCTCAGGCTTATTAAGTGCATTATTTTGTGAGAGCAAACAAACAGTCCCCCTCGCAGCGCCAAGCATGTTTATTCCAAATAGCTAATTAAATTGTGTCAGTTCCTGCCCGGGAGCTTTTCGGGCTATTCTGTTTTCCTGCCCATGTGGACATTGTGTCGTCATTCATCTTTATTTCCTCTCCGGCCCTTTAAAGCGAGGTGCTCAACAGCGGCCTAAGCGTGTGCTGCGTGGCTGGAACATTCTGCAGAAAGTTAAATTGGTTAAATACGACTTGAGCAGCGCTGCTCCGGGAGCTGGCTCCGGTTTTTTTTTTTTTTTTTTTCTAGAAGCCACTAGGGTTTTTCAGCAACAAAACAGGCCTGAACAGTTCTGACCCTGAAAGTGAACAATAGCTATCCCAGAGAGCCTTGAGTCCTCCCTGCTTGGAGCTGTGTGGAAAGGGAGTGTAGCTGGAGCCAGGGTGCTTTCTTAAGCTGCGGCGCTCCCTTGACCTGCTGACCTAAACAGGGGTGTATTTATGGAGTCTCTTTCTCCAAGAAGCACAGGGGACTTCCCTTAAGCTTTAGAAGTGCCAGCCCTGCAGAAGGCAGAAAGGGGATGGGGCAAGGGAAAGACGTTCTTCTCTACTTCTCTACTTTCACGACCGTAGGTCTAGGATCAAGGAGGAAGACGCCACTTCATAGAAACCCAAGGGCCAGGGACGCTGAACCCTTGGGGCAGGTTATACGAGACTGCCTCTTTCTAATAGCAGGAGGGTCAGCTCTCAGCCTAGCATTGCTAAAGCTACCTTAGAGAGAAAGGTTGAAGGGGCCAGGCACTCCAACAATGCTCGAAGTTGGTGTTAGTAATACTAAGCCATTATCTTTGCTTATCACGAGCCTGCTACGTACCAAACCCTCAGACAGCCTTCCATGCTGGGCGCTTGCAGCATGTCCGGTGAGAGGCCTACCTTTCTGCTCGCAGGTATATTTTGCCTTTAATATGGCGCTGAGCCAGGCCATCTGGGATTAAGCTCGTAAATCCATGGCATCGCCGGCTTCTCCAGAAGCGTCACTGTGGCAGATGATGGTGACAGTTGGCTTTTGTGGACCAAGTCCTCCGAGTCAGGCACTGAGCCCAGGAGTCTTTTGTTGGCTGGAAGTGGCTCTCCAAAGGGAAAACAGTTATGCCCATTTCACAGACCAGGAGACTAAGGTCAAGAGAAGCTAACCCGGTCATCCAAGGTCACCAGCTAGTAAATGACAGTACCAAGATTCTGCAATATGGAAAAAAAAAGTCATTTAAAAAAAGGTGATACCTTTAATCCCAGCAGGAGGCAGAGGCAGGTGGATCTCTGTGAGTTCCAGCACAGCCTGGTCTACAAAGTGAGTTCCAGGACAGCCAGAGCTATGACACAGAGGAATCTTGTCATGATAAACCAAAGGAAAAGAAAAGATTAGATTATACCTTGGTCCTTATGCTTATAAGTAGGGTGTGGTCATGCATGCTTGTAATTCCATTACTGGTGAGGGGAAGAAAGGAAAGTTAATGAGGTTCACGAGCCAGGCAGTCTAGCCTAGGTGGTGAGCACCAGATCCCAGTGAGAGATCTTGTGTCAGAAAACAAAGTGGACAGCTTTGTTGAGGGAGAACAGAACTGCTTTGGGAGCTGGGTTGTGCAAGGGTAGGCAGGCCAGGAGCTAGAGGGTGGTCTGAGCAGGTGGGCAGCAGAGAAGGGTATTCTGAAGGCAGGGGTGACCGCTGTGGCCGCTGGATAGTAGAGAGCTTTGAACTTCAAGCCACCGCGATCAAAGGACATCAGGGAAGCTGAGGTGTCATAGCCCCGTAGCAGGATGGAATGAATCCTAAGAGCAGGTGGACTCCCTTGGGATGGTAACACACCCCCTTCTAAAGAGAGAAAGTGGCACTAGTTGGCAGGACTCTGGTCCAAGCAATGTGTTGTCATTGTTATTTGGCGGCATCCACAGACACTGGAGAGGGAATCTATTTATGATCAAGAGCAAATGCTCTGCAGACTACCTGGACTTGTGTTCTGGTTCTGTTGCTAGCCGTGTGCCGTTGGAGAAATAATACAACCTCCCTATGCCTCTGCTTCTTCTGTGCTCCAAAATGAAAGACGCATCCCTGGTTAGGATAATTCACTAAGCACAACCTATTGTTCAGGCTGTAGTTTCTGAAAGGAAGGGACATTATTCTAGAAACCCAAAGCTGAGAGGTGCCAGTGATCTAAGAACAAGGCACCTCATCTCCATATTGTGTTGTATTGTGTTGTCCTCTGCTCCTTGGTCATCTAAGGCCATTAGCTCTGCTAAAAGGTGACAAGGTGCCCCATAGATGGGGCCAGACACCAAGGATGTAATTGGATTTATCTTGCTAGGAGCCTAGTAACACAGGTGGGCTTCCTTTAACACAGAGAGAGCCTCATTAGGCTGGGGTCTTGGGGTCTTGCCTGCAGCTTTAGACTTCTTCAGCCTCTGCACATCTGTCCCCTATGGACACATCTGTGCTGCACAGACTAGAATTGGCCAGGTGAGAGTCTGCTGTGCCCTTGTCCTCAGTGGACCTGGTGGGCACAGAGCAGTAATAAACTCTACTTCCTTTCCAGTCCGGGAGACAGGAAGCTCCAAATTGGACTCTAATTAACTCTGAGGGAACAATGACTTTCTGCGGAGCCCGGCAGCTCTGGCCAGGTCTAAGAAGGTGTCACGCAGCCTTGGAAAATAATTACAAGGAAAAAAAAAAAGAAAAAAACGATGACTCCCGAGCCTGGTTCCTGACGGTACACCTCCAACGAATGTGTTTCTCCTTTTCCACAAGGCCGACTGCCCTTAATTGCCACCCTGCTTCATTAAGGGGCAATTAATTTTGTGACTTGGTTTTAAAAGGTGGTAATTGTAAGGTGAGGACTAAAGGCCCACAGTTAAACAGAACGGGGCTGGATAGAAAAGGTGCTTTCCCTCGTGGATTAAAGAAACCAGCAGGCTGCATCCCAGGCAGGCTGTATCTTACTCCCCCTCCCCCACCCCCACTCCCTCCCCTCCCCCACCCCCACCCGTGGCTTTCCCTTTCTCTGATTCACATGAGCTTCTGCCGTGGTAGGATGGAGCCCATTTCTTTCTACCCAGTTAGTAGGGTTTTGGTTTGGGGATCTCAGCCAGTGGCCATCTTTCTGTCATAGAAGTCATCCTGTAGAACAAGACTGAGCCCAGAGACCCGGGGGACCTTGAGAGGTCTTTGAGGATATGGCTTCCAAAGAGAACATCCTCGCACAATTCCCAAAGACCCCACGTGTTAGGGACATGCTGCATCTCTCGGTCATTCTAGATACATATTCTTTCTCCTGGCATTCGCTGAATGTTACCTGAAAGTGGCCCCCACCTCCGCGCTTGGTGTTAAACTCCTCTTGAGATGAAATTTGAGTGAAGGAGTGTGTCCTGCACCTTCAGGTGCCTGTACTCAAGAGAACTGGACGCTAAAGACACAGGCACCTCAGCTGGCTGTGGGAAGCAGCAAAATGTGCAACTTCCCAGGAAGGAGCAGTGCAGGACTGCGAGAGCAGAAATGAGGGCGCCAGACAGGTCAAAGGAGATACCTTAAAAGGGGCCTCCAGACTGAGGGGAGGAGTAGAGGTCTGCTGAGGGGGCCTCTGTGGGGATGAGGGAGCATTCTGGTCCCCGGGGAAGCACACGCGCACAGGCTCTGCTTTAGTGGCAAGCGACACTGCCACGCAATAGGAAACAGAGGTGAGGGTGCTGTGGGCAGGGATGCCATGAGATAGAGAGGCGAGCCCACAATGCAACGGGCCTCATTGCTTGATGGCAATCCCTGAGTCTTCCGCACCAGGGAAAGCCGGTGAAGATGAGATATACACACACACACACACACACACACACACACACACACACACACGTGTATGATCCTCCCGTGAGGGTCACGGAATTCCTGCCACACACCATGGCTTTTTCTGGGAATGATCATTCAAGCCTGGCACTTAACGACACTGATCTGGGCAGTTTGAGACAGTAGGGCCTTCTCCTCTGAGCCTTCAGTCTTCAGTCCCATTATTATTATTATTATTATTATTATTATTATTTATTATTATTAACAACCATTTCTTGTTCAGTCTTCCTGTTGTAAAGTCGCTCTCTTACTGCCTCTCTCACACGCATACACACATGCACGCTCACACATTCACCTGCTGATGTAGACAGAAATGGAGCTCATACTGTAGTAATATTGTGTGGGTCTGAGCATGGGCTACGGTGGCAGACTGAGTTTACACCGTAGCTATACAAGTTGCTATCCACATAACCTTGTCAGGCCTCGGGATATACCGATGCAGACAGAATAGCCCGCATAACAAAACACTGGACTCTCACATTATTGGTGCTGGGTGTGGTACCCGCAGCACCCTGACACTTCATTGGTGCTTGGGAACGGATGTTGTGCTTGATGACGTCATGCTATTACGGAAGCCTCCCCCCCCCCAAAAAAAAAAAAGCTAAGAGGTAGATAAGTGACTCACAGAGGAACGAGGACTGCGGGGCTAGGCCTGTGCTTTTCTCCTCTTCATAACGTTCCTTTCTATCTCTTCCCTGGGCCTCACTGGCTTCATGTCAAAGTGAGAGAGGTGTCCCTCAGGCAGCTGCAAGATGAATCCTTCATCCCGAACCAACTTAGAAAGCTGCAGCGTTTCCAGCCGCAAAGTGAACGCCCCCACGGGGAACTCGCGGTGATTCTGTTTGGACCAGGCTACCAGTGCGGGAGCCAACTGATGTGCCCCAGGTCTGAGTTGGAATGCCAGGCAGCCCCGGTAGCAGGACAGGAGGTGAGGGCAGCGTTAGGAGGCCAGAGGTAGCTGCCCCGTGGAGGATGGGTAGGGGCACAGATGTGGACACTGGGAGAACTCATTAAGGCTCCGTGCCGTTGACCCTCCTGCAGCCATGGGAGGCGTGCACACACTGAAAGGCGGCTGCATACCTTTCTTTCCTCCGGAGCCGAGACATTCAGACTTGGCGCTAATGAACCGCTTTCCTATCTCTCCGTCTCGGGGCTGAATCCAGTGGGCAGTGACCCAACACCACCGTGATTTGTGGCCCTGCAGGAGGAGGGGAGAGACTGATTATGAAGGCAGCAATTCCTCTGCCCAGGCCCCTGCCTGGCAGGGCCTTATCTTTATTTATAGCTGGCGCAGCCGCCCAGAGCCCAGTTTTTGCCCTTGAGTGACTAGTGCGCCGCAGTCTTAGTTCATAAAACACTGTTTATAATCCTTACGGATTCTGTTTTATTAAAAGGGAAGGCTCCATGCCGGGTTTAAATAAAGTAACCGGTTACGGTTTAGTTTGTATTCACACCGAATATGCAACGGACGGGAACCCATGGCAGGATAATGCACACTCATGACCTGAATTCATTCGGAAAAGTCTCCTTTCAAGGTCCTTGATGCTGGGGCCGAACCGTTTCCGGTGAGGGTAGTCAGTGGAGGCTGGAGCAAGTCAGGGGAGCAGGTAGGGCGTCGTCCGTGTCTAGCTCTGTAATTCAGAGGAGGGCGATGTGATTGTGATAGACCCAGAGCTGCTGCAGGGAGGGACAGCGAGCCGGTCCCCAAGGAGCAGGGGAGGCTTGTTGGAGCAGGTGGCATGAACCATGGGACAGGCTGACCAAGAAGGGGAAGGTAACAGCAGGAAACCATAAAGAGTCTGATCAAGAGCGGCAGAAGGGTCTGTTTTCAGATTCTGTATGGGGACAGGTTTGCCCAGAGCGTGGGATTGCACAGGAGACGGGTGGGGTAGGGGTGTCATGTCCTGTTGCTGGGGTGGGTTAAATCCAAAGGGTTTTGTTCTTGATTCGGAAGTAGAGGGTAAACACTGTTGAGGTGGGGGGAGGGGGTAGAGAGAGAGAGACAGACAGCAGACAGACAGACAGACAGACAGACAGACAGAGACTATATTAATATTAATGAATCCGTTGGCCATGGCTGGAGACACCACCTAATTCCTGCTATCTAAGAGTTCCGTTCATCCAGTACCAACTTTCCAAGCCCTCTTTTCTCCCAGAAGTGACGTTGACCCATGGAAGGAAGCCTCACACTGTCCTGCTCCTAGCTGCTGTCCCCCCTGCACCCCCCCCCACGCCTCCCTTTGCGGTCCCTGAAGTCTCAGGTGGTGGCCTCTGTCGGAAATGTTGCGCCTGGGATTTCGACGTCTCCATGACGGCGGAAAGCTACATGCCTTATCTAAGACCGGCCGCATGCTTCTGTGGCTTCTGAGTAAATGTCCCCTGGGGACAGGACAGAGACTGTGGCATCCTCCTGCAAGCAGCCTTGCAGAGGAGTTTGTAGTGATAGCGAAGACAGCAAGACTCCAGGAGTTGCCAGCACTGCCTCCTGCATGCTCCCCCCACCCCCATTTCTTCCCGCATCCGGTGGGCTCCTATCAGGCTGTGCATAATCATAGTATAGCCTGTTTTTTTCCTGGAAAGAATCTACCAGGTTTACTTGGGGGGAAAAAAAGACCCCAGAGTACAGGAGAATCTACAGCATTAGCTATAAACATCCAAAGAGAACTCGCAGCTAATTGGCATATGGGTGGGCACTCCTCTCACGTACCTGTGGCTTACATCATGAATCAATCGCAGAGCACTAGACCATGGAGTCCAGACAGCGCCTGGAATCCTTCTTGCCCGTGGTGCTACAAGCCGCACCTTCCATTCAGTCCTAGGAAGATTCTACCACAGTCCTTGCCTGTCAAGACACCTTGGTATCCTTACTGCATACTAACTGGGCATGTGACCTTCTTCATACTATACTATCCAGCATGCTGCAGGCCCACACATGTGCACCCTGCCTGCCAGCCTCTCTTCCCTCATCTTTACACCCGCCTAGCACTTTCTGTACCCACTCGAGAGTCCAGCAGACAGACTGACCACAGCTGGAAGGTGCCAGCATCCTTTACTACGCAGGACCTTGGCAGATTAGCCAGCCTTCCTGGGAGTCTCTCCTCGCCATTAAATTAAGAGTTTGGGTTAGACAGTCTTGAGTCTCATCCAGCCCTGCCATCTTCTAACGTAATTCACTAAATGTCACACTTTTAAATGCACAAAAACTCAGTTCCATTCTCTTCTTTAGGGGTAGAGGGAATAACATGAAGAGACAAAGAGATGGAGCGGTTTCTGGTTTTTATTACTCCGTAAATATCCACAAGAGCAGGGTCAGACTCAGCTCCGTTAGACTTGTCAGCATCATAATCATGGCCCTAGAGCACCTCGTCCCCCCCGGGCTCTTTCTCCAGGCCTAATTTGCCCAGCTCTGCAGCTTGCACAAGGATAGTGTAGTCCCGAGAGCTCTTTATGGACGGACCTGAGTTCCGTCTCCAGCCTCCCGCGCCACTTGCCCATCATCAAGAATTCTTTTTAGCATCCCCTGGACTCGTGTCCTCTAGCCAGCCTCAGTTCAAAGGCCCTGCAGAGATTCCTCCACTGGGAAGAACAGCCCGTTTCTGGCTCTGGGCTGTAGGGAGGTGGCCACAGGCCAGCCAACCCGCTCCGTGCTGAGCGTGTTTGCCAATCTTACCGTGTTTGAGCTGCGGTTAGTATATCAATATTTGCTCAGGAGGGTAGCTGGCACAGAGCAGGTCCCTGGGACACTGGTGGATAGATTGGCTTCTCCCGAAGCATTCTTCATTTGAGCAGGGCACGGATAGAGCGGGGCTATGGCGGCTGACAGGAGGCACAGAAAATGTTCTCCAGCTTTTCCCAGAAGAGCCCCAGCCTCCGCGGTTTGGCGCTACACGATCTTGTCACTATCTCAACGTTGTCTCCATCACCGACATCTTCCTGGTGTGGTTCATCCACCAGGAAGCTTTACTGTAATTCTCCACATCTGTCTTGACTGGAAGCCCCAGGGGGCTGGCTAGTGCCCGATAGAGTCGAATCCATAGCTGTCAACGTTGAGCCAGGATCGGATAGCCAGAGATGAAGCCTGTTCTCCCCCAGCTCGCCGTGTGCATTGGACAAGCTCACTTACCTCCCAGGGTCCCAGATTCCTCCTGAGACCCGAGGATCTTGAGGACAGAAAGGAGGAGAAAGTGTCATACGTGCAGAATGATTTGCAAAGCATCTTCTTGCACAGAGAATAGCAACCCGTGTTCAATCTTGTCCACCATCCTTCCCATCCAGACAACAGCGACTCACGGGTCCCTTTGGCCTATTACAAGTGTGCCGAGGACACCATTCCCCCTGTATCATCTATTTCTCTTTAATTAGCGTAGCACTAGCTACCTGAAGAAGACTGTCCGCAGCTGTAAGGTTTTAATGGAACCAAGCTACACCAAGCACCCAGGAAGAAACCAAACGCAAAGGACTTTTGTTCGGTCTTGGGAGAGGTTTGTTGGTACAAAATGAGAGGAGGAAAAAAAATCTGTTTATAGTGTCATTGGAAAAAAAAAAAAGAGTCTGGCCTAGGAAAGGTCTCCAGGAGGTGCTGGAGCGGCTAGGGTCCTCAGGAGACCTTAGCTCTCCACAGTGACAACTTGGAGGAGTGTCTCTGAGAAGGCCGTCCGTCATTCTTTCTGTTGCAGAACTTTGTTCTGCAAAATAGCATCTCCGGTGCCACTTCTGAAGCAGTTTCTAGACATGCATGTCAAATACTGTCGTAGCTCCGGTACCCAGAATCCACCGCGTTCCAGTGTGTGTTGTGCAGATGAGCATTGGAGCGCAAGCATGGGAGCCGGGGCCAGGACCCACAGTCCTGTAGGACAGGCTGATGAGTCGTGGAGGTTGGGACAGATCGTCCCCCACTCTGTGGGAACTCACTGTGTGCTGAGCTGATGTAAATAGTGTGAGTGTGTGTGTGCGTGTGAGTGTGAGTGTGTGTGTGTGAGTGTGAGTGTGTGTGTGTGTGTGTGTGTGTGTGTGCGCGCGCGCACGCGCTGTCTTGTTTAATTGGCACAGCAGTTCTCACCCACCCTAGACAGAATTCAGCACAAGGATTCTGGTACAGGTGATGCCATGGCGGGTAGAGCTTGGAGAGAGAAGCCGGTGGGAGGAAGCCTGGCATTGCTGTTGCTGATCCTGCATTCCCTGGGCTGCAGTCTGAACCACCCAGGACCCCGCCTCACTTGCGACAATTGGACGGGGCTGTTTGTATCTATCAGCCATCTCCTACAGGCCTGTAATCTCACCTCCTGAGAGAGGCTTGGGGCCTGACTTTCTGTGTATATCTGGTTGTGCTTCAGTAGCTAGACCTCACTGAAGGTAGGGGATGCACTGACCGACCTTGTAAAGAGGAGCTCGTCGCATCTACAACTGACATCCCAATGCAGAGCCCATTTTCAGATGAGAAAAACTGAGGCCTAGAATGTTAACGTCATTGACCCACGGGGTACCTGGAATGGGGGAATTACACCTAGGCATCCATCCTTGAAGGCTGCGCTAGTCTTCCCCATTCATCCCTCTGTTAAATCAAAGTTGGATTTCGGGCTGTTACTGTGTGACTATCCTTGCCTTGTCAAGAACACTCTCAGTTCTGACAATGAAGTTCCTGAGTCTTTGGAGGCCCCTTAGTATGGAGGAAGGAGGGGCAGCTGGTGTGAGGGAGCCAAGGGGGCGTCCGTGCGACACCAGCCAGTGTGACCTGGCGAGGCAGTTCGAGCTGTGATTCTCTGTGTTCTAGAAGCCGCGTTCCCTTCAGCCAGTGACTGCGTAGGGGATGTGGGTAAGGGGGACCGAGCCAGGAACAGCCCGGGCAGGAGAGCGTCCTGTAGGGGCTGAGCAGGCAGGGTGGTCTGAGATCCAGGGTGGGCACGGAGAGGCGAGGCTTGTTCGGATGGCTGATCCGAGGAGGAGGCGAGTAAGTTACCAGCCCCCTGAGGCCTCCTCGGGGAGCTTGCCAGAAATAGATACCCTTCTCCTGCCTCCCGCTTTGAAGCAAGCTGTTTTGCTATGTGTGCCTGTGAGTGGGAGGGTGTGAGGGGAGGGGGGAGGGGTGTGGAGTGATTAATAGAGAGAGAGAGGAGAGGAGAGGAGAGGAGAGGAGAGGAGAGGAGAGGAGAGGAGAGGAGAGGAGAGGAGAGGAGAGGAGAGGAGAGGATGTAGAGTCGGTGGTGCTGATCCAATGAGAAAATGCCCTTTCAAGTTCCTGCTGCAGCCATAGGCTGGGCAAGGTGAGACAGGCCACAGTGTTTCTGAAGACCCGCTCGTCTGAACCCAGGCCTGGCCAGAAAGCCCCTGCAGAATCGTGCCCAGTGGCGGTCAGGATTCAAATGAATGGCATGAGCCAGGGGCCTCCGTGCAAAAGAGGGTGCCAGGTACTAAGACGCAGCCTTGAGCTTTAATGGCACAACTCTTATTTGTACACACACCCATGTATTCATATATATATATGTATATATATATATTCATATATATATGTATATATATATACACACATACATATATATACACACACACATATATGTATACATATAAATGCGCGAGCGTGTGTGTGTGTGTGTGTGTGTGTGTGTGTGTGTGCGTGGTGTGTGTGCACATAAGCACAAAGCACCTCTTTCTAGGCAGAACAATTGGCATAGTTTTTCCTAATGGGAAAGCTGAATCCAGTCCTAGACCCCAGGATTGGCTTTTTAGGAATTGAAAGGAAGGCCAAGCCATGGTTACCATGGTTTCACTGTGAGAGGGTCAGGTTAGCAGCTAGCCCTGTAGCATTGGTGCCGAGTGCTCTAGTCTGGCTGCCAAGCCGATTATCGTTACCTGCTCTTCCAAGCCTGAGGATGGCCAAAGCAGCTTCCAAGGTCACAGGGCTGTTTTTTCTGAAATTCTAGCCAGCTCTGCTCTAGTCAAATGCCTTGGTGGCATTGGGCCTGTGTAAGGGGCGTGGCCAGGGCTGGGTGGAGGGTTGAGAGAGTACCTTGGAGAACGAACGCCTGCCCCTTCACAGAAGGCAACAGCCCATGATCCCTTTGTGTAAGAGATCCTAGGCCACCACCGAGGTCACCCTCCAATGTTCCAGGCTGCCTTCCCAGTTTAGGTAGCCTGCTATGAGGCCTGTTTTCAGAGAAGAGGGGAGCTGTTCCTCTAGACAGATTCGGTTTTGACTCTGGTGCCGCCTTCATTCCGTAAGCCCCATTTGATCAGAAGGATGAGAGTCACCTTTCTGGGTCTCCCTTCTTGTTCTCACCATCCATAAGTGGGAGGACTGCGGAAGAGTGTCCCTGGGGTGATCGGCGCTGAGAAAGAGAAGCTTGTCTTTCCCCATCTGGGGCACAGCAAAGGCAGGACAAAGGGGACAGCCTTGGGCCTGCCTAAAAGTCTCTTCCTCAGCTCCAGTGGGGGAAGTCTGCCTGTGTATACATCTTAGAGATTGCCTATTTGAATCATTTCCAGGTGTGTATGCATATGTGCACATGTGTGCATACATGCGTACCTGCATGGGTCCATGCGTGGGTGTGTAGGACATTCACACCCACACCAGGGTTTTTGCATTAGTGCTGGAGATCTGACTAAGATGCCTATCGTAGTAAAGCAGCCTTCTGACCACTGATCGGTTTCCCCAGCCTCGATTTCCGTATTTTTAAAACTTTTCAACATCTCGTGATGTGAAATGTGAACACTTTGCATCATGACCAGGAAACAAGTGCATACGCGCGCGCACGCACACACACACACACACACACACACACACACACACACACGCATGCACACAAATCCTCACAGAGAACATCATGAAATAATACGCTGAGTACCTGTGATGGGAGAGTGATTATTATTTCTATATGTCTTTGGCATTTGGAATCATTATAAGTCTTGACAGTTGTTGAGCTGTTCTCATGGATCTAAGAAGAAGGGACAGTCCACAGGCTAAGGACATATCGACCCAGTCCACCCTTATTTGCAGAGGAGAAAATTGACACGTGGTGAAGGCAAACAAGCTTACTGCCATCACAAGGCAGCACACACGTGTGGCTATCACTCTACATTCCAGGAGTGGCCTTGACTGCATACCCAGCAGCAGTGGAAACAAGTCTGGTCCCTCCCTCACGAGTTTTAGAGGTCGTGGGCACAGTAGACCTTAAGCAAACTTACACACACACAGTTCTGCAAAGCACAAGGAATACGCCATGAGCTCTAGTGTGGATAGAATTGGATGGGTGGGCACACTTCTTCTAAGTCATCAGGAAAAGTATCCCTGGGGGTTTCAGTCAAACCCCATGGAGAGAGTGAGGGGACGCTAGAGGGGTGGGAGGGAAGGATTTGGAGGAGTAGGAGATTTGTACTTAAGATTGGAGAGTGGGCTGGAGAGAATACTGACTGCTCTTCCAGAGGTCCTGAGTTCAACTCCCAGCAACCACATGGTGGCTCACAGCCATCTGCAATGGTATCAGATGCCCTCTTCTGGTGTGTCTGGAGACAGCTACAATACTCACATATATAAAAGCAAATCTAAAAAATAAAAATAAAAGATCTGAGAGCGGTGTGCTTTAAAGCCTTAGGTCACTCAAAGACGAACTGAATGCAGAGAAAGCCTGGAGTTATTGGGGAGGGGTGCCGTGTGATTGCAGACTCTGTGGTGCCCACCCCTCCTAGGTTGGCTGGACTTTCTCCTGGTCCGTGAGTGAGCAGCCACGGAGAAGACGTAAAGCAAGTGTTACAGTCAATGTTCACTACCAACTTCACAGTCTAGAATCACCAAAGAAGAGAGTCTCAGTGAGGGATGTCTACCCGAGGTTGGTGTGTCTGAAAGAGGTTCTCTTAATTACATTCATTAAAAGACATGTCTCGTTGTGCGCTGTAGTATTTCCTAGGTGAGAGGGTCCTGCAATATCCTAGAATGCAGACGTGGAACTGAGCACATGCAAGCAATCTAATGAGCATTCAGATGGTTGGTTGGTTGGTTGGTTGGTTGGTTGGTTGGCTTTCTGTTTTTTAGTTTAGTTTAGTTTTGTTTTGTTTTGTTTTTGCGCTGCGTCCTTGATACATGATACGATATGACTAGCTAACTGGTTATCCCCTTGGCTTTCCTGCATGATGGACTGTAACTCAGGATATGTGAGCCCCCTTCTTCCATCAAGTTGCCATGGTCAGGGTGTTTCGTCACAGAAACGGGAATAAAACTAAGACAGCAGCAAGTATGTGATGAGAACCAACGGGGTGGCTCTAGATTGTGCTGTCCATCAACGAGAGACAAATAGCACACGATCTCACTCCTGTGGAATCTCCACGAGTTGGTCTCGTAGTCATCAAGGCTGAAAGATGAATGGGGGTCATCAGTGGTGCTGGAGGGGTTGGTCAGAGGGTACTAAGTCAGATCAGAGCGAAGGGATCGCGTATGATTTTACGTGGTAACTACAGATAGCAATAGCTTATTGTACATTTCACACAGTTACAAGAAAGAACTGTTAGATATTTGTAGAGATATGTTACCCAGAATTCAACATTATACAATAAACACATTTATTGAACATCTCTCAGTATACTATAAATACATGTAACTTTTATGTGGCAATTTTTAGAAAACAGTAATAAAAGCTCTCTTAAAACTATGATAAAAGAGAGAAACGACCCATAAATAAGATGAAACGTGAAATGATCTTTATTGCTAATGTTAATCTTATTTTTTAAAAAAAAAAACCTTCAAAAATATTAAGTACAATATCTGTTGGCTTTGGAGACCACATCGGGGAGAGGTAGGCAGGGCTCCATGGGCAGGGCGATCATCCGGGGACCAGTTGGTCCTTGTGTGGGGCTTCTAGAGGGAAGCGATCTGCCTGTGTGGTGGCCCAGAGCTTTGCACGTTTAGAACGGTTGCATTATTAATGAAACATTTGCATCTTAGGAAATGATAAAACAGGCTGCTACATGTAAAAATTAAGTAACTCAATTTGTTTTAACAGCTTGTGCTCCGGTACAGCAGTTTGTTTTGGCATATACACAGGACTCCATCAGAACAGTAATTATGCCATGCTAATTATTTTACTGCATTGTGTACATCTGACATTTAATTACGGGAAAGTATGTGAGGGGAGATTTTCTTCCCCCCTCTTGCTGCCTGACAGGTACTTTTGTTTGCTGCACCTTCTTCGCACCTACCCTGTCTTCATGCCAACTTGTCATCTGCGATGGAATCCTGTTTCCATGACAGCTGTGCTCAGCCACATTGCCTGCAAGTTTCAGACAATCACCAAAATAAACAGTTGGCACAGATGTTATTCTTAGCCTCCCTGTTCCACGGCCCCCTCTTCCCTGATCCGGTGCCCACGACGACGACAAGGACGAGGACGACGACGACGACGACGACGACGAGGATTTTCTTTTATCCTTCTTCCCTTGGAGGAGGACAGTTATCCCTGTCAATCCTGAGCGCCCTTTGGCTCATCAACCTCTCTCTTGGTGGTTTCTCCTGTCACCTCTGCCCTTCTCCATGGAGATGGTTGGCACACCCACTTGTGAGTCTCTCTGCATAGAAGTCGCAGCTCAAAGGCTATGGGCAATGGACTCCAGGTTGAGTTTTCCAGGGAGGAAGGAATTGTGGACTCACCACTCCAAACGACCAGCTTAGCCCGAGGCTGAGGCAGTCGTTCATTGAGTACAGTGACAAGAACCCCAGAGTTAGAATAAGAGGAGGAAAATCAGGACAGGAAACCCGGGCACCTCTTACAGGTCCATCATCTGGATTGGTATAACAAGGTTTCTACACATGGGAAAAGGTTGTATGGATCCACTATTGGAAGGAAGTAACTAAAATGAGAAAGGAAGACTGGAGAGATGGCTCAGTGGTCAAGAGCACTGTCTGCTCTTGCAGAGACCCTGGGTTCTGTTCCTAACATTCACATGGCAACTCACAACGGTCTGTAACTCCTGTTCCAGGGGATCTGACGCCCTCTTCTGGCATCTGCTGGCACTGCATACACACATGCAGGTAAAGCAGTCATACATATAAAATAAAAATAAATCTTAGGAAAAAATAAGGAAGGGAGGGGTAAACTTATGGAAGCAGAGTAAGGAATGAGGGAATGGCTTCAGTGTGAAAACTACCAGAATTGAGAAATAAAATTTAAGCGAAAACAAACAGGGTTGTCCCAGTTAGGACTCTGGGAAATCCGGCAGCTGTTCCTGGAAGCACTCACACCACCCTGTTCCAGGTTTAAAAGTACAGAGATGAGTGATGGGGAGCCTTCCCAGGGCTAAAGCCAGAGGCCCTCTTCCTTTCAGTGGTCATCATATTCCCTTCTGTGCTCGGTGTTAGCCAAGAAACTCGGTGCACCGTAGGGAAATAAAGAGAAGACACATAAAGACCTTCGGCTTGGTACATAGCGTGCACTCCAAGTAGTCCTGGTTCCCGTTCAGGTCAAGCAATCTTAGATTTGTATCTTCTCATTTTGGGTTTGGCTTCTCCAGACCTAAGAAAGCTGCAAGCCCTTGGGCCAGGAATTTGCAGAAGTCAGCGTTCCCCAGGAGAACCAGGCGGACCTCTCTTTGCTCCAAAGATGGTTTTTGATGGCACAGGGGCCATTGAAAGAATTTTAACCATCGTGTATTCGTTTTAATGTGCATTAAATATGTCTGAGCTGTGCCTCAAACCTGTGTTTTAATGGCTGTAATAAAGTTTCTTGTGTAAATGCAGGTTTGGCAAGCCTTCTTCTGCCTCTCTTCCCAGCCTTTCCTCCCATCATAAATGTGCTCAGAACTCATTCAGTCGCCCTCAGGACTCGGACTTGGCTGCCTTTGATGCTGTTGTCCTCACTACTTCTGCTTCCCTCTGGTTACCAACTCCCGACATTCCTTGGGGGTCTATGGTGACTGAGCATCATGGGGGTCCAGAAGACTGGATACTGCCCAGCCTCAGTATCAGGCAAGAGCTGAAACCTTCAGATTTCAAGATCCGTGAATCTGCCTTCCAGAGCCTCCGTTCATACCCCATGACTCTCAGCTTCCTGTTTACAAAACTGTCACCCGGAAGGAGATTTCTCTAGACTACAGTTTATATTTAGGAAGCACCACAGAGCGCTCTCTGTGTCCAGGCTGCTTCTTATGCATGTGCCTAGCAGTCTCAGGAGCAGAGAGAAAGCATGTGGTAGATTCGAGCCTCCGTAGTGGAGAAAGTCAAGGAGAACCAAGACATGGGTGATTTGGGGCTAGCTGAGCCTCAAACAAGGAGGGCCATGGTGAGCAGTGCACATGGTGACCTCTGGTTGTACTTTCTCCAAGTAGAAAACGAAATAAAGGATATATTAAAAGTCTTAAAGTCGGAGGACTCTGTAAACCTCAAGAGTTTGGAATAAATTTGGACCTGGAACATAGTTAATAGAATGAAGAAATGAAGGCAGAGATAAAAAGGGACTGAGTTAAGGCTAAATAGAAAAGGAGCTCCAGCTGCAGCTCTGGCCGGCTTGTTAGAATACCATGGCCTGGCCCCACTTAGAGGGCAGCATTCAGCAGGCCTGAGGTGGCCTGAGAGTTGACATTTGCAAGTTCCCAGATGATTCTGCCCCTGCCGCTGCCACTTGGTCTGGGAGACCCCACTCGGTCAGCCTCTGTGCTAATGAGCTGCCAACGTGCAGTTTACAACCAGCAATCTGGTAACAGATTTTCCTAAATGATGCCATTTTAATTCACCCTTCTTTGCGTGTTCTTTAACAGCTAAATAACAGGGTTGCGGACAATCGATATGGAGGAAGGGCCAGGGGAAGCTCAGGGAGTCGTCAGTGGCCCTGGGGTTTCTGAAGCCCAGGGAGGCGTTGTTCCTGTCACCTGGACAAGTCTCAGAGAGGATGGACCGGGAGTGTCCCCAGATACTCCACCCTTCCCTAGGGATGATGATGACAAGCTGACCCAGAACCCACAGTGTTCCAAAACAGACACTCTGAACACCAACGGGCCTCCATAAGTGGAAAATGCCACCCTATGCATGAGGACCTTGTCTGGTCTACAGTGCTGGTTTCAGGACAGCCAAGGCTACACAGAGAAACCCTGTCTCGGAAAATTAAAAAAAAAAAAAAAGCCCTTAGTTCTCATAACCCCAAGCAGGACTCTCTCTTCATTCAAGGGAAGGGCTCGAGCTGCCCCCTCCAGGCCCTGTGGCACTGTCTGCAGCCACTTTAACTATGTTCTATTTGCCAGCCCTACTGTGCATGTTGCCTGACCACACTGAGGGAGGGTGGGAGGGAGCAGAGAACACTTTGGAACAGTGTCCAAGTTGTTGGTTGAAGGAGTTAGTGTGTGCTACAGGATGCAAATTCCCAAAGACAATTCCTTCTTAGAACTCACCCAATTCCCGCCGGCTTCCTCACAAGTCCCTCCATCTTCCTTAACACATTCTTCACAGCGGGAATTTCAGAGAGTAACACATGCGGGGTGGGGGGTGGGAGACGGTGGGGGGGGATGTCCCTGACCTGCTTCCCAGAGATGGTTACTGCTGCTGGCTCGCCTCTCTTTTCTCTACCACACGTGGTCTCACGTGGTCTCACGTGGTCTCACGTTTGAAGGAATGGTTTCCTTCAAAACCCTCCTGAGCACTGTTGCTGTTTCTTCAAAAAAAACTTTTCAATAGCTCCACAACAGAGATCCACTTAGGTACTCTTTACACACCTAGTTATTCTGTGGCACATTAGGTGAAATTTCAAGGCTGTGAGAATTCTTTCGGAAGGAGGGTGTTTTCCCCCACATTCATCAGATTATTTCTATAAGACAGTTTCTTAAAGAGGGATGATTGGGTCAAAGATTAGAAGATTTTAGGGTTTTTCATACACTTCAGGGCCAAGGGAAAAAGTAGTTTTCTTAGTGGTCTGAAGGCACCAAGAAATAGTGTTAGATTTAAATGCTTCCTTGCTCAAAGGATCTTAAATGTGACCACAGAAAACAAATTCACCCATTCATTCATTCATTCATTCATTCATGTAAGTCTGACGTCAGCCCCTGCTCCGTGCTGAGCACATTCAGAACCCCACTCTCGTTTCTAGAACTGGATTTAGAAATACCCTGATCAGTGGACAGAAGGGTGTCAGATACCCCACCCCACCCTGACCCCTGCAGATACCCCACCCCACCCTGACCCCTGCAAACTGCCTTCACCAGAGGCCTGGTGGCTTGACTCACTGACTTCTTGCTTTTCTAAGGAAGCTGTAACCATTTTATGAGAAAGATGTCCACTTCGCATCGCACTCAGGGCCATTCGAAGCCCAGGAAACAGAAACAAAGCATTTCCCCTGAGCCTGGACAAATTCTTCCATTGGGAGGCAGAGGGGATCGCTATGACTACCCCCATCAAATAACTGACAGGTACTCGGGTTTCTGAGAATTAAAAAATGCGATCTGAGGGGTTCTGCAATGGTTTGAAGGCAGCACTCGGGAGTTACTGTTGTGCTTTGGCTGGGATTGGTCCAGCAGGGACTTGGCTGTGATTTGCCCAGCGGGGCTTGGCCATGATTTGTCCAGCAGGTGCTTTGCTGTTTGTCACAGCAGGGACTTCACTGTGATTGGTCCAGTAGGGACTTAGCTGTGCGTGATTGGCCCAGCAGGGACTTGGCTGTGATTGATCCAGCAGGGGCTTGGCTGTGATTGGCTCAGCATAGGCTCATGTTTTGGAAGCTTAGTTCCCACTATGATGGCACTTGAGAGGTGAGGCTTCCTGGGATGTTTTTAGGCCATTGTAGGTATGCCCTCAGAAAGGATTATCTCAGTTTCTTCTGGGACTCCAGGGTCTCTGGGAAACTCCGAGGAGTTTCTCTCTGGCTTCTGCTTTTCCATGCGATTTCTCACAGACCTTTCCTTTTTGACCCTGTTGCCACACCATCCGAGGAAACTGTCACCAGAGTCTGAACTAAAGGAATTGACTCCTTTGCTTAGCCCCCAAAGCTACGAGCTACATCAAACCTCTTTTCTCTGTACAGTCACCAACCTCAGGCTAACACAACGGTTCCCCACATTAAAAGTACAGCCCTTGTTTTTATGACTCCATTCCTCCATGCTTCTGCTCAGGCTTCTGCCTCCCACAACGTCGGGTGGTATTTCCTTTCCTTTTCATAATGATAAGTGGGTATGAGAGGCATCATCTCGAAATGGATTCCCAACAGGACAGGAGGAACAAATTACCTGCTTCTTAACACTCTGTTACCGAGGTCAGTGTTAGACTGACTTGCTGCAAATGAAGCTGCAGTGTGTTATCCAGGGGAGACATTCTCCAAGTGTCTAAATTGCCTGCATCTTGACGTGAATGTAGGTCTTTTATGGTGACGTGTGGCTCTTGGCGACCTGATGAGTCTCAGCAGGCTGCAGTCAGGAGTGACTAATGGGTCACGGACTCGTTTGCTTAAATCGCGGAGAATAATCGGGGCCACCAAGGGCCAAGTGTGAGGTGCACCCATCTGCGGCCAAGCCTCTTGCAAACGGTGCTGGCTCCTGTCATCAGAGGCTATGAGTCACCTGGTCTGCATCACCAGCGCTGTTAGAAAGACCCACAGACAGTCTGGCAGGCTCACACATCTCCCGCCTGACCACTGGTGCCCCACACCGCCGGCGGCCGATATTGTTGTGTCAAGGGAGCAGAGCCTGTGTCTGGGAGTCAGGCCGATGATGGAGTGCTATGAAAGGCACTGTCTGTGTCAGCCATGACGTCACTGCAGAGGTCACACGCCCACACTGTGCTTTGAGTGATGTCACTGCTCAAGTCACTGGGCTCTGAATCAGAGTCACCTCTGTCAATGCCGCGTTAGTTCAAGAGTAGAATGAGAGGGAGGGGGTTCAGGGGATCACACAATATTTACTCCCTTCACAGTACTATGCTATAAACGGTGAGGCGTAGTTTCCACACACTGCGCTCTGCCTTTTATGTGTATCTGCTTTTGCTTTTGAAAAATTTCAGTACACTGGTTGCCTGATGTGCATGGGTAGAACGTGCAGTGTAAGATTCTCAGGGTACAAGTTTGTCTCGCATAGGAAGATGTTCCTTGATGACCCTTGCGCCTGGCATGCCGGGAGCTCTTCCTGGATGAATGTTTGTTTCTGGCTGTGATCCCTTGAGTCCACACCCCCACACCCCCTGGAGGATCTCGAGGCAACTCATGAACTGTGCTGGGAGACCAAGCTTTCCAAAATGAAGTCCTCACGGGGGCTGTGACCTCCGGACACCAGTTGTGGCTCTCTTACCCCGGATAAGGAGTGTATCTCATCTTTGCCCAGCCGGTTTCATCTCTACCTGAGGCAAGATAGAGAATTCTGCTTGGGAAATATGAGCCCCTGTCCCCGGGACCTCTCCCCTCCCCAGCTGATAGACAGGCATGGGAGGAATGCATTTGTTGGCAGGAATTAGACAGTGCCTGGGCACAAACGGAGTCACATTCTTATCCCCGTGTTCTCTGCTTACGGTGGTATGTGGGGTGTACTCTGCAGGGAGCTCGGTGCAGGGCAGCCTGTCAGAGCTCTGGCCAGCTGCCCTACCAATGGATCCCAGCAAAAGGAGATGGCGAACGCCGTGCAGGCGATGGGAGTGGCCCCAGGAGCTGGCTCCTCGGATGAGTTCCCCAGAAAGAATGTTTCTCGACCCTGTGCTCTCCGTGCTCTCCTACTGTGAGGTTTAGGGCGTCCTTCGCTTCTTTTGCCACCAGAAGGCTTTCATGGCAAGCACTCGAGTAAGGCGCAGCTTACAAAATGCAGCTAATTAAAACCCAACTCATGGGAGTCTGTGTGCTGTGGTCCAGGAGTGGTTTGGGCCAGAGTCCCCTTGGGGTCTCTCGGGTGGTCCACGAGAACTGGCATGGTAAAACCATTGGCTTTGGAGTCTGTCAAGTCTTATCATCATCGTGGCCGCACCTCTCTCATAGCTGTATACGTTTGGGCAAGTTTGGACCTCCCTAACTCTGGCCTCTTAGTTGTTAAGTATAGAATATGCAGCTAGGGACAGTAAAAGAGATTCCGTTGGAAGACGTTATAGAAGTGGAGGCTGGGGTTCTCACAGAGGATCTTAACATTGATCTTGGCAACTTAAGAGGCCGAGACTCACCTAGAGGAAACCTGTGAGAAGGATGCTGATATGTGGGCGTGGCAGGTAGGTGATCCCAACCCTGGCAGATCGAACAGAACAACACTCCTTTAGGAATGCCGAGCATGGAGAAGAGTCAACTGCTGTGAGCACAGGGTGGAGCCCTGGATCGAGTGCTGCATCAGGTTCTTCTACAGATGTAACACATCACCCCTGCGTCAGAGTAACACGAACAGTGTCTTCGAATTCTGCAGTTTAGAATCTGAAATGGGTTGCTAGAGGCAAGCTACGGGCAGGGCCACGCTTCTAAAGAACAAGAGAGAATCTGCGTCCTTGCCCTCTTCTGATCTAGCTAGGGGGGCCACCTGTGATCTCCTCCATCCTCAAACAGCATCTTCCCGTCACTTCCTGCTCTCCTCTTGGACCATGGGTGAGAGTCTGCTGAGTGGCACCGGGTAGAAATCATGACACCCTGATAGCAATCGCCAAAGCAGGGTCCCCCGGAGCTACTCTGAGAAAGATGGACGGAGCCGAGCAAATCGGGTCTCTCTTTCTTCTCCAGATTGATGCTATCCACTCCGAGCTGAGCCCTCTCACTCTGTGGAGGCCAACTGTGCTTTGGGAAAGATCAAATTAAGTCTAATTTTACACGGGCAGAAAGATAGCTCTGTCGTTACAGTCCCTTAAGTAGATAAGGTCCTTGCTTCTGCTCTGGTTCCTCCTGGACATGGAAGAGGCATTTAGACAGGCTGGTTTTGAAAGCTGAGGAACCCAGCCCCAGCTCTGAGTACTTTCTGATGAAAGGGCTTTTATTGGCCTCCTGTCAGCGCCCCCCCCCTCCCTTGTTCGTTAAATAATATGACAAATGAGCGTTGTGATACAGTCGTCTTTAGTGTGGTTTCATGAGTTGACATAATTAAGAGCCATTTCTACTTGGCAGTGCTTCTGGAAAGCCATCCAAGTCAGATGCACAAGGAAACGAATTACCTCACAGCTCAGGTGAGTGCTTGCTCTGGAGAAAGATGTTAAGTTGGAAGGAACCATGGGAGATCACAGCCTGAGAGCATAGCTGGGCTGGTGACTCCGCCCCAGACAGGGATCCTGGTCCCTTTCCTCCTGACTCCACATATTTGAAGAATGTACACCTGAAATCAGATATGGACTGGCTCCCCAACTACAGCTGCCCACCTGCTGGACAAAAACAATAGTGTCAAGGAAAAATGATTGTGTCTTTCGGTTCCCTCCAGTTCTCATGAAATAAACATCACCTGGCAGTTCCTTCCAGAGTGATTAGGCATTATTTCATTGCTTTTGGTCCTTCCTGCTGGGTTAATCATTGTTCTGAACAATGACTGCATTAATCAGCATGCTAACAGTCTCTAGTCATTAACAACATAATAGGTTCAGCGCCTAGAGAGGCCCCTTTATCAAACCACCATGAAGCTCAGAACTCAATCTATGGTGAGTGCTGTTTCCTAGGAGAACCACCAGAGCCCAAGCTCCTGAAAGTTTCCTTAGGGCAATTTAGTGTTGGATAGTTTCCAGAGGTCATCTTCAAGGCCAGGCCCAAGAACTCTGTTTGGGTGGAATTTCAAGACTTTGGCTCAGGGTCAGCAGAGCCTTTGACTTCTGTACATTTCAGCTTTGATGCTTTTCAAAGCTGCAGAGACAGTCTGTGCGTATCATGGTTTAGAACACAGGCCTTGGGGTCAACACACCAGACGAGCCATTTGTAAGACTTGGGGATGACTTGAATGCTTGGGAGTAAGTGGAGTTGACTGTATCGAATTAATTTTCCAAAGTCAATTACTTGGGGGGTGTGGGGGAGGATAAGGATAGAGCTCGGTTGACTTCTCCAGCTTACATGAAGCCCTGGGTTGGATCCACAGCAGGGCATGGCCTGCATGAGGTGGCACATGCCAGTATTGTCAGCAATTGGGAGTTGGAGCCAGGAGGATCAGAAACTCCAAGTCAAACTCAGCTGCGTAGACAATTCTAGGCCAAGTTCAGGCTATCTGAGAACCTGGCTTTTTGTTTGTTTAATCTAAAAAAAAAATTAGAATTAAAAGTTTTAAGATAAGTATTATCTTAAGATGAGGACTTTATGTTTTGGAGGGGTTTTGTTTGGTTGGTTTTTAAATCCTTGAGGTTCCATCCTACCTTCTGAGGCTTTAGCAGAATTGGAATAAACCCAAGGGAGAAACTAAAAATGCCACTTTAGGTTAAAGGAGACCAGTGTGCTTCCTGCTCTAAGTGAGTCATTCTTGGAATGACAGGTATATGCAAATTCAGGTGACAAGCCACCCTTTCTTTCATCAGCTGCTTCTCTCACCCCAAGTGACAAGAAGTTCCCAAATCTCCCAGACATGTAGGTTGACCCAAATGCCTGACTGTCCCTGTTAGGCCCAGTTTAGCTCTCCGCCTCGGCCCCCTCCTCCTGAGTCACAGTAGGTCATGCCTTGGGTCTGCCTGAGAGTTAAAGGTCAGAATGGAGCAGTCATAAGTCACAGAACCCTCCCAGGATGAAAAGAACGCCCTCGGGGTGCTCGAGAAATGACTCAGAGGTTAGGAGAGCTCGTTGCTCTTGCAGAAGACTGCGGTTGCGTTGCCAGCACCTGCGTGGCTGCGTGGCTGCGTGGCTGCGTGGCTGAAACTCAGGACCCAGCAGATTCAACACTCTCTTCTGACCCTCACCTCAGCGGAAACACGTGTGGCATACAAACATACGTGCAGGCGAAACGGTCAGTCATACACACCGAATAGTAGAATACATAAATCTTTAAGAAGAATTCTTTTTGAAGGGCACCACCAGCCACTGTGATAAGGGGGCCATACCCCAGAGGAAGCTCCATGTAAAAATGCTCCTCCCAGCACACACCCGTCTCCTCTGTTATAGACACTTATTCAATACTGGGGACACAAAGACTATTGTCCCACACCGTAGAAAGATGGACATGTGTAGGTCAAGAATTTCCATGTGGAGAAGCCAAGAGTTTCTTCGTCACTGGGCCCAGCATAGCAGCAACCACCGGGTTCTGTCAACTTGGCCTTCATGTGCCAACTTGTGCGTGGGAATCCCTGCGGTATGTGAAGGGCTTAGGACAGAGCCCAGAGTTTCCATTCAGTCTGTTCTGTCTTCTGCCTTCGAGGGCAGTAGTCAGAGCCCATCTTGCATGGGGGGAGGGGGGCGCAAGGATGCTCTCTTCTCGGGAGAACACAATCCTTGGGTGGCAATGCAGAACATTTATCACACATTCCCATGGACTAGAGGGCCCCCGGCAGCAGGCTCAGCGTCAATTTGAAGCAAACGTAATTCTGTTTCTCACCTTCCCTGAGTCCCTAGAAATCTCCACCTCTCCTCCCCACGCCAGGTTTGCGGTGAACCTGGGGGCTGGCAGCAGCTAGCATGGCCGTTGTGTCCAAATTCCGCTACTTCTGTCCTGCGTTTGCTTTTCCTGGCAGGCCTGAGCCAATTCCCAATGAAATATATCCACCGGCTTCCAAGATTATAGGCGAAATCCGGCTGTCAAGAGGAACGGTTGGGAGTGGGGAAGGACCGGGGAGAAAGGACTCCAGTAATGACTGCAGAAGGTCCAGCGCCGTGGATCTGCCCGGAGGAAGTTATTCCATGTGGTCTCTGCTCACTCACTTCCCGTTTGGCTCTCCCAGCTTCCCAAGGCTGGGCACCGAGCCTCACTTTTTATAGACTGTAAGTCCATTGTCAAGTTCTGTATCCTACTGGTTTGTAAAGTCGCATTTTCTTGCTCTTTATGGGTGTGCTAGGATAACGGACACTCAAGGCATGGTTGGTACCTTCCCTGTATGATTAATTAGAACGTCTGGCTGCCCCCGCCCCTCAGAGGAGCCATAACTATAGACCAATGCAGCCTCTAATCTGCTGTGTGTCCCTGCGTGGGCACTTTCCTTGAACAATTAGCCCCAATCCTGCGTATTGAGGAATAAAGATGCCGCCCCTCCTTTAAGGGTTACGCAAATCTGGACGTCTCTCTGGACTTTGAGGCCGGCCCTGGGAAACCTCAACAAATCAACTGTTCCTGGTGTTTTAGAGGATCTTCTGTAAACTGGACTGGCTTTGCTGTGGGCGCCCGAGGACAGGGGGCAGTGCCAGCCTCCGGACTTTCCCAGCGCTGGTTCTAAGCAGACGAAGCCTTTTCTTGGAAGACAGCCTCAAAGGGCCTGGATCTCCCTCAGACCTCCGACCTCTGTTGAGGGGAAGACATACTGGCAGCAGAAGGAAGCAAGTATAATTAGAAAATCCACGCACTTGGACCGCCTTCAGAATGGCACCAGTCGATGCTACTGTCTCCTCAGCCACCAGGCCCTGCCAGCTTGGCCTTCGTAATGTCCCATCAGCTCCAGCAACAGCGAGTTTGGGGGTTCTAGTCTTTCCTCTCATCCAGCCTCATCCCAGAGCAGTGGTTCTCAATCTGTGGGTCGTGACCCTTTCAACAGGAGCCGCGCCTAAAACCATCGGGAAAATGCAGACGTTTTACATTACAATTTATGATAGTAGCAAAATTACAGTTATGAAGTAGCCACGAAAATAGTTTTAGAGCTGGGGGTCACCGTAACCTGAGGAACCGTACTGAAGAGTCTCAGCAGGAGGAAGGTTGGGAGCCACTGCCCTGGAGTTCTATCTTGGCACCTTGGCCTCAGATGGTCACCAGCTCCCCACTTCCTTTGTTTTGGGGCATCCAGATCCCTACACACAGTGGTTTTCGCGCTCATTTATTAGCTCCTGTCCATTTCTTCAGTGAGAGGCCGAGCAGAGAGCTCTTGGGCCCTCAGACACTTGCTGTCTCCCATCTTTGCTCTGTGAGATGATGAGCTGATGAAGTCCTTTTCACCCAGTCCTTGCCAGCTCTGGGTGTGTACATGGGCTGGCCGGGGGTGGGCTCTAGCACGCTTGTGTGGACACTTTCTTCATCTCTGTCTCTGTCTCTCTTTCTCCCTCTCCCTTTCCTTCTGTCTGAATCTCTCCTTCTGTCCCTCCTTCTCTTCCTCCATCCCTCTTTCCCTCCCTCCCCCTCTTTCTTTCTCCCTGTCTCTCCATCTCCTCCCACCTCTTTCTCTCTCTCCCTCTCTCTCCCTCTCTCTTCCTCTCTCTCTCATTTTCCAGCATTGTAGTACATAACATAACCTATGAAATAAGAACCCTGGAAACAGGCATCTTCTGTGCCCCCTCAGAGAGCCATGTGCTGATGTTCAGATAAACCTCATGCCAAGAAGACACCACCTTGCATGGTGATCTGTGACACTGGCTCAGGCAAGGATTGGGTCCCACCACACTGCCCAGCCATAGACCGGCTCTGCCACCCCCCAGCTCATGTTTCTCATCGGCAGTGTGGGCTGAGATGAGTCCTCTTCTGCAGAAACCATTTTGAGGATCGGACACATCCCTAGTGTGGAGCTTGGCGCTGTGCTCAGTGTGTTGTCTGTATCATTGGCTAGATGTGTCTCGGTGACTTGGAATTCTGGGGGTGAGATCCCGGCCTCGTTGAAGGACTGTGTGTTTGGCTTGGTCTCTTCGTTCTTGGCTTTTGTACATTCCTCGGCTTTTTGTTCTCCCGTGGAAACCGGAGAGAGTGGGAAGACCCGGTTCCCTGGGTGGCTGTGGGGATTACATGTGTTGGTGGATATAGAATGCCTACATGTGTAGGGGCAAATGACTCCATAAATGAAAGATGTAAGTTACTAAGGTCTCTGGGAGTGGCTGGGAGTGAAGGGTCGGGATCACAACCCCATCCTTGCTCTTCCTTACGCCCTTTGCTTCGCCAGTCTTTATGTCTAGCTGAGGTGGGAAAGACACCCTTATTTCCGGTTCCCACATTAACATTCTGTCCCACTCGGTACAGACCAGAGTCTGGAAAGCTCTAGAATTTCAGAGGACGCTTCATTGTCTTTATTTTTTTAATGAGACCTTTCAAGTGGCCAAGGTGAATTGGATCCCCTGTTTGTGCCCCCACAGAACCTTCTCCTTGAACTCAGAGCCCCCTCCCCCTCTCCTCTCCCCTCCCCTCCCCCTCCCCCTCCCCACACACAATGTGCTCACTTGGCTGGAGGCTGCAGTTCAGAACTATTAGCCTTTTCCTCTCCCCCCACCCAGGCTCCCCCTCCATTTCATCAGCTTCATCCCGGGGTGGATAATGTTTCTCTAACTGCCTAATTGGGAGAATTTAGCTGGAAAATTGCCACGGTGTTCTTTTAAAGGGTGCCAGGCGCCGGAGGCCGCCAGCTGTAATGTCAGTGGGTAATCCTGGCTTTACGGCCGTGGAGCCAGGGAGAAGCATCAGCCCCTGTCTCCTCCTCAGGTGCTTTGGGCAGCCCTTGGCTCTGGAAAGACACCAAAGCAGCATCGAGGTGGCCAAGGAAGATGCATCTAATCCCGTCTTTCTCCTCCAGCTTTCCTCCCTCTCCCCAGCCTGTATCAGTGGGGGTGTGCACTGAAGCCGTGGGGAGACAACCTGGGACATCTCCGTGGTGCAGCCGTTAACTGCATACACAACGTGTATGTGTTTGCAGCATGAGTTTAGGCTGAGGCTGGGGTACTCAGGGACAGATTTACTTGCCAAGGATCATTCATCTGTATAAGGGACAGGACGCTGTTTAGAAGTGTCAGTTTTTCAGGGCGGACTTCAAGCTTAGGTTCACGTCTACCTTCCGGTGCTTCTTAAAGCAAGTTAGTCACTCTCCCGGATTCATCGTCTGTAAGACAATATGGAAACACTACCGCCAACCTCCGGACCCCACGTAGGCTAATGAGCTAGCTGCTGCTGCTGTTAGCATAAGTCAGCCAGGATCTCTATACAGTGCCCACCCACTTGGAGAAGCGCATAGAGACTTGGGTAGGCCTGGTTTGCCTGGCTGAGCCTAGCTGGGCTGCGCCCTAGTCCTATAGCATTTACGTTTATGTTCTAGAATGTCGTTACTTGGTGCCAGCCTATCAAGGCAAGGAAGGGAAGTTTAGCTGGGGCTAAACTTCATGTTATGACGAAGAGGGATCTCTCCTCAGTGTAAAACGCCGTAAAGTCTTCCTCAGTCCTGTAGAGGGTGCGTGTGGAGTCATCCCCAGGCCTCAGACCCTGGCGATTGTGAACTCAGTTATCCTTCCACATGAGGAAGCAGGAACGTATTCAGGATGGAGGATCACAGGGCGCACTTAGAAAGACAAAGGCAGTCCAACAGCATTCGTACTGCCACGCACACTGCAGGTCAACTCGGGGATAAAGGGACAGCCAAAATATGACAGAGAGATGTAATACGCCCTTCTTCATCCTCAAGATGGAAGGGAATTCTGACAAATGTGGCAATATACACCACGCACAAAAGCACAAACGCTGAATGGTTCCAGTTATGTGAGCTACCTAGAGGAAAAACTGTTAGGATTCTTTCTAAACTCCGCCCCACAGTTACCTGGCAACAGCCAGGTAGGCCTGACTCGCTATAAAAGGGGCTCCTTGCCCCTCCTCTCTCTCTTGCCTCTTGCCCACCTGCTCCCCCTCTGTACCCCCTCTCTCCACATGGTCATGGCCGGCCTCTGCTTCTCTACTTTCTCTCTCTCCCTGCCTTTCTCTCTACTGCCTTTCTCTCTGCTACCCTCTACTACCCTCTTAACTCCCTTCCCCATGCCCTGAATAAACTCTATTCTATACTATACAGTTGTGTGGCTGGTCCCTCATGGGGAAGGGATGCCTCAGCATGGGCCCACTGAGACACCCCCTTACCTCACACCTCACCACAACCCCAGAGAATATGTCTCCTTATATCTCTTTATCTTTTTATAAACACATCAAAAGCTTCACAGTGCCAGCACGTGGAATGGAATGCAGTTGACAGAGGTTGGGAGCAGGGACAGGGAATGAGGGATTATTGCTTAGAGGCCACACAGTTTCAATTAAACAGGTCCTAGAGATGGATAATAGTGGGATTGCTGCTATACTTAATGTCGTTGAGCTGAATGCTTAAGGGTAGTTCAAATGGTCAATTGTTATATTGTAAATCATTGTAAACAATGTTTAAAGACGGGAATATATGCAAAGATCCAAGTGGGTTATAGGTGTAGGTGTGTATATATGATGGTTGAGCCCGAGAGCCCATTTAGTTTTATATATATATACAAATATTATATATTATATATTATGTATATATATTATATATTATGTATTATATATTACATATTATATAATCTATTATCTATTATATACTATACATTATAGTGGATTTAGTATATAGTAGCCCAACACTTCCAAACCCAGCCTAGCAGGGAAGAGGACATTAAATGATGCCTACTTTCCTCTCTCTTGGTTTCTTACTTCCTCTCTGTGACTTCCAGTGGTTACTAACGGCTGGAAGCCAGAGGTCACGGGAAGCCAGATATCAAGCTGGCATTGTAGTCTGTATACGTCAACCTGTTTAAGACTCTGGGAAGGCCAGAGGATGAAGGGTGGACTTAGATGACGAGAAGATATCTCTATGGCTACTGTCATCCCCAGTTATGGATAGGGAAACTAGAGAAAGCAGGATACAGCAATACACCTGGGGGTCACAGTTATCCAGTTGGTCTAGAGCAGTGGTTCTCAACCTTCCTAAAGCTGTGACCCTTTAATACAGTTCCTCATGTTATGGTGACCCATCCAACCATAAAAGTATTTTGCTGCTACTTCATAATTGTAATTTACGTTATAAATGGTATAATATGTTACTGTTATAAACAAAGTGTAAATATCTGATACACAAGATATCTGATACGTGACCCCTGTGAAAGAACCATTTAACCCCCAAGGGGATCTCAACCCACAGGTTGAGAACCACTTGTCTAGAGGGAAGGAGATACAGAAATGTAACGAAGGTTCAGGGCATGTGGACATTGGGTGTTCTCTTTTCTGTGGTGACAGAAACTTCACTAAATAACTTGACCAAGGTCATGCAGCTGACAGACAGAAGGCCCAGGATTTTAGACTCCATCTCTGAGATCTCTCCACAACTGTGTGACCTTCAGGCTGAAAGTCCCACCCTGTTACCACCATTATCACCGGCATCAGGAGGCAGGCACTGAGGGAGTGTTGTTTTGTACTGTGTGTTTAGACAAAGGGAACCACTATGCACAAACTCAGTGTGTCTCCCAGCCCCTAAGCCTTCAGCCTGGGGCACACACACACACACACACACACACACACACACACATACCACTCCCACTTCTGGTCCTTCTTACTGATGCTGTGATATGGACTGACTCCTGGCTAACTTTAACTTCTATTGTAAACACCCTCCTCTCAGGGAAACTTGCAGGTACTCACCCACAGCCACAATGCTCTAGGAATGTATGTGACTTGGATTGGGGTGTCTTGCCATCAGATTAGACTCTCCTCGAGGACAGGGACAGGTGGTGCCTCCGTTTGCCAGTCGCCAGTGCACAGTGCTTTACAGTCTGAAAAGCTTTCCAGAATTATCTGCCAATGGATGGTAAGGCAAAGGACAGAGAAGACAGAAAGACAGCTGAGGCCCTGTGCTTAAAGGGTGCTGGTGGGTCTGTGAGTGGGATCCTTGTGCAAATAGAAAAGAGACCCCCAGTATCCTCTGTGCTAGCACAGAGCAGGCTGTGTGGGGGTGGCATGCAATGGGGGGGGGCTAGACAAGGCCATCAGTACAGAGCCCTGGTGATTGAGCCATGGTGACATGATAAGGACAGACATGTAGCTGTAGACACCTACACTCTCTGTGCCATGGGATACTTAAGCAGTTACTACTGGAGGACTGCCAACAAGAAGGTAATGACAATAAAAGGAGGCCTCTAGACCTCCAATCTCTAGAACTATAGGCCTGGATATGCCCCACCCCCCTGCCTCTCTTATTTATAAAGTTAATCTGCCTCGGGTGTTTTGTTGCAGGAATGAGAAATGGACAGATACTCTATGTGTCTCACAGACCTTGGGGTTACAAATGTACAGTTGGAAATGTCAGTTTTTCAGTCTTACAATAATTATGAATTAATTAATTAATTAATTAATTAATATGAACTAACCCATCTTGGTTTTTGCCCTTCTTTCTCATCTGTCACACCAACCCACCCCCCAACCTGGCATCTTCCATAGCCTGAAGGAATGACTTGGAAAAGTCCCTCTGGACCCCATACCAGTAGTAGTAGGCTTCCTGTTTGCCCTTGGAGCATGCTGGGTCAAGTCTGTGTGTGAGTCCACCAAGGCTCTTTTGTCATATGTTATGGTTCCCACATATATCATAGCGGAGACTTGAGCACAGGCTGCCTGACCCTTGAAGGCTCTTATCTCCCACTGTAGCCTTCCATCCAAGAGTATGACTATCTTGCCCTCTTCCTAGAGAACTTGTCCCATTTATTCCACAAAGGTCCGCTGATGGTTACTGGGTACCATGTGCTATAGTAACAGAACATAATCATAGAGAATATGGTGAGAGAGAGAGAGAGAGAGAGAGAGAGAGAGAGAGAGAGAGAGAGAGAGAGAGAAGGAGGAGGAGGAGGAGGAGGAGGAGGAGGAGGAGGAGGAGGAGGAGGAAGAAGAAGAAGAAAAGAAGAAGAAGAAGAAGAAGAAGAAGAAGAAGAAGAAGAAGAAGAAGAAGAAGAAGAAGGAAGAGGAGGAGGAGGAAGAGGAGGAGGAGGAGGAAGAGGGAAGACGAAGGAGAAGGAGGGGGAGGAGGGGGAGGAGGGGGAGGAGGACGAGGAAGAGGAAGAGGAAGAGGAAGAGGAGGAGGAGGAGGAGATGAGCAGAGACTGCAGCTGGTGTAAACCTGAAGGGTGAGCGGGCTCTGGCAGTGGGAGAACCCCGAGCTGCCTTTGAGCTGGCCCGTGAGGGCAGAGAAGGCTCTCAGAAGCAGGAACACAGGAGCAGAGAGGAGAGAGGGAAAAGGAAGCCAGCTAAGACCACACTGAGAGGCAGTTGGCACAGGGATCCAGGCAGAGGGCACAGAGGGAGCCAAGGCCTAAAGCAGGAGAGTTGGGAGGAATTAAAACCTCATTGGCGGGAGAGATGAGAGCCAGGTGGTTATTGTTCCTGCATCTGTAGCCACACCCAAACAGGGAAGATGACTCCAGTCCCATTGTATTCCCAGGCTCCTGTGACCCAAGCCGTGGCTGGGACCCCGTGTCTGTCATTCTGTGGAATCCTACAGTGGCCTCCTTCCTGAAGCCGCCACCCCATGGGGGAGGTTATCACCAGACAGACATCTAAGCAGTCCCTTCACCATGCTCAAGGCCCACAGCGTAGAAGGAGAATAGTTCTCTCTAGGGTTTCAGAAATGTCAAGTCCATGTCTCCATCTACTTGGAATGAAAGACCGGGCGTATAGCTTTAAGGAACAGGCAAATGGGCCCAGCCGCAGCTCTTAAGGATTTCAGTAAAGCTGAGAAGTGCACTTAGGTCGGGAAAGTGTGGGAGGGAAGCTGAATTTTCTGCTCTGTCCTCTTCCAACACTTCTAGGTTCCAGTGTGCAGTTGTTTCTTAGAATACAGAGGGACACGCCCTAAGGACTCCTCTTCCCACAGGTATCAGAATCGTGCTCTCTCCAGATCTTTTGTATAAAGTGTCATTTAACATGTGCATCCTCTCATATACCCTAAATCATCTCTAGGCTACATGTCAAACATGACATTACATAACTGGTCACCGTATACCCCATTGTTTAGGGAAATCATGACCAAAAGAAAAGGGCTGGGCCTTTCAGTGGCGAATGCAATTGTTTTCTGAACGGATTTTTTCAGTTCAAGGTTAGTTGACTGTGGACGCAGAGCCCGTGGATATACAGGAGAGGCTGTGCAAGCTTCAGCTAGGAGGGAAATGATCTGCATGGTTGATCTGTGAAGAAGAGAAAAGAGACAGACAGGCTCACTCATCTCTCCTGCTAGCCGCGAGGGGCAGGGTCCAGCCATATGGGCAGCCGAGGGGAGGCAGGGACTGTAGCACTTGCTCAGCACTAATTAGGAGCAAGCCAGGGCCTGGCTGGAGTGTCTGCAAGGACACCCAGCAGGGACCATTTCCTGCACAGGGCAGGCAGCCCTGGATTAGGGGGCGACAGGTGCTGCCTCCTCTGACACTTTTGGCAACATCCTACCCACTCCCACGGCTTGTCCCTAGATGCAGGTGACCTTGGAAATGGGAAGAGTCTAGAGGAAACCATCTTCCCGGCGCTTTGTGGAGAGAGCAGGAGCTGGAGGACTCCGCTTCTGGGGAACTTCAGCACATGGACGGGGGTGTGTGGCGTCTCAGTGGGGCTGTTCCCACGAGGCCTGGAAAGCAAGCCAGTCAACCGTCAGTGTTTACCACGAGATTGCCTGGTGCCTTCGAGTACTGTGAGGAGACAGGGAGGGGCTGGGGGGTGTGGACAGTCGCCTTAGGAATGGGGGTGAGGAGGAGATGGCAAGGAGTCAGGGTCACGTGATGACCGCATTCAACATTGGCAGGTTCCGTTGGACTTTTGGTTGTTGTTTCGTGTGTTTGATTTGTGGTTTTATTTGTTTAGAGCATCCATTGTATATGTTGAGCCAATAATTTTGAGACCGGAATGACTGTCCACTTGGCTTCCTCTAAATGACCCGACTTCCACTGGAGGTGCTGAAGAAGCTCCTGTCAGAAAGAAATCTCCACAGAACAGCCTCTCTCCTTTCCCCTTTCATGCCTGCAGCAGACCTCAGAGACTTTTCTCATAGTCTTGTAGACATCCCTGCCCCCATGTGCGCTCGGCCATCTGTCCCCCATACTGGGATATCTGCATTCTAATACAAATAGGAAGATACCAGCCACGATTCCTGAACCTTGGTCTTTCTGCTTCTCTTTGCTCTGGGGCTTGTTGGTTTATCTACTAATGACCCCAGGATTGGTCTGTTTAAAACAAAAAAACAAAATTTAAAAAAAAAAAACAAACGTATTATCATGTAATAGGCAAGGCAGGCCAACTTTATAAAAAGAAGAGGTTTATTTAGCTCACATGTCTAGGGATCAATGTGGGTTTTTTTTTTTTTTTATAGGCTCTGGCAAGGCGTCCCCTGGCATGTCAATTCATAGTGGTTAATAATAGCAGGGAAGAGGTCACACATCATGAAATCGGTCGCCAGGGATTCCCCGCAAGGTCGTCTTGCATTCCCTATTAAGGGCATACTGTAAGTGACTGTGGGTCTCTACCAGCTCCACTCCTCAAGGATTTTATCGATTCCTGTATCACCGCACTGGAAGCCAAGCTTGCATGCACTTTGTAAGGACCCTCTTACCCTCTTATGGTGCAACCATGTTATCACACTCTTGAAGGCATCTTCAATGCTGACAGCAGTTGATGTTTGGTCAAAAGTGTGTTTTCTACCTGGTCAGGCATGGCCCTTCTGTTTGTCTTTGCTGGGAACTGCCCTTTTCATAGAAATCGGCCAGGAAGTTGGACCCCAACTATTTCCATGGTTTAAAAAGGAGAAAGGGGGGAGCCTTCTTCATCAGTGTGAGCATGTACATATATGTGCATTAGAACCATTAATGGCTCTGTAGAGAGAGGTTAAATTTATGTGCGGTTTAACCAAACGATGCGTCTCTGGGGGAAGGGAGAGGGGGGAAGCCGGCTCCCACTCCCATTAAACAGTATTTGTGACTCATGGAAAAAAATAAAAGAAACCCTGAACTCCACCAGCGTGAGAAAACAAAGGGGAAATCGGAATTGCAGATCTGCCAGAAACCTGCCATTCACCGAGCCCACAAATCACAGGAAAACAAAGAGAAATGGAAAGATTTGGTATTAAAAACCCATTCTCCCCTGAACCAGTGCCAGCACCCATAAAACAATTACATACAATCATACCCCGTGCTTCTCCGAGACACTAATTCTTCTCTTGACAGTCAAATGTTGTGCTTGTTTCTTTCAAAATGTTGTACCCCATAAAGAAGGGCACATCATGGGAAGGGAGGAGCCAGCACTCTGGCCAGGCCAGCTTTCCCTCAAAACACGGCAATCTCTGTAGGTTTCTTCCTACAGACTTTAGGCCTTCCTTCGAGCTGCTGGTTTTTGACTGAGCTGTGACAACCTTGTCTGCCGTCCAGATGGATCTCGTTGTTGTCACCAAGAAACCAGACAGGGGAGGCAGGGTTGGTTTGCCAAGTAGATTTCTCCAAACTAAGAGAAAAGCCCTGTGGAGCTCCCTTCCAGAAGAAGATGGTAACGGGTGGAAGTCCGGCCCAAAGTGGGCTGAATGCATACAGTCAGCTACTGGGAAAGTGATCCTCCAATCCATATGTGGATCGGACATTCATCGCCCGTTCAATGGCTCTTTGATTTACGATTAAACGAGACCCCTATGTGAAGTTAGCTGTTGGGTTTAAACCCAACAAAGCCCTTGCATTTTGACAGGTGAAACCCTCATCAGAGTTACCCTAGGCTGAGATGTCAAGGAAAATATACAAGAGGAAATTGGGAAATATGATTGAACCTGAGTGTGCGCTTCCTCCCCCGAGTGGTTCTCCAGGGTTTACTTGTTTCCTACTGTTGATCCTCGGGATGCTTTCCCTCCCTGAGGTTTATATGTAGAGGCTCACAAAAGGCAGATGGGTAGATAGATATAGATACATATGTACACACTGGCTTCCTGTGAACACAGTTTCATGGGTGCACCTTGTTCCGATCCAGTGGAAGGGTTCTTTGTAACAGGGCTGGAGCCCAGAGCTGGAGAGGCAAGAAGAAAAATAGGCGAATTAAGTAAGAGGCATGTTACCGGCCAATTTAATCAGGGCTAATATATCAAGCCTGGTATTGTTTTTGGAACTGGATTGCGGAGTAACAGGATCCCTGACAAGTTGTGGCCAGCCCCAGTAATGGATGTCTCCAGGGTTCACAGACCTGTCTAGAGAAAACTCCAGCACAGAACACAGCAAGTGGCAGGTCCACTCTGGTGGCAGGGCCAGGCACAGGGCCAGCCTGGGCTCATTCTGTCCCTGGTCTCACTGCCTTTGCCATTGGGTGCCACAGTTCCAGAGGCTGGTGACTGGCCTACGATAACCTGGATTGGAGAGAAATGGATACCTGTGTTTTTGGAAGATCTCTCTACCTCGGGCCATAAACGGTTGCAGCCTGGCTTTGGAAGATGGTGCAGACCCTCACATCTTGGCCTGCAGTCATGGCTGTCAGAGGCCCCAGACTTAGAGAGATAGAGTCCCCTCTATTTTGCTAACAGGAGGGAACTCTCTAGAGCAAGAAAGGACTTGAAGCCCAAGGAAATGAATCTACTGACTACTTGCTTTTGAAACTCACCATGAAGATTCATTTTCCCCCATACTGGATTGTGGGTCCTCAGAGTGATCTTCCCCCCAGCACACAGCTTTAGGAGCGTGTTCTCAGGGGCCACAACTCCAGGGTATAGCAAGTAGCCTGAGCCTCTGACAGCCATTGTGCCTCGCGCTTGTGCCCTGGCTCTGTGCTGTGGATGACGCCATCAGGGACTCAGTAGAGATGTTGGTGTGACATCTTGAGCTGTTCTGAGTTCCCTTCTGTGGAGTCCACCATAGGTCTCATTACCCCCCTGGCGCCCCTGCCCACAGCTCTCTTCTTATACAGTGACAGCATGTCCTCTATTCCCTAAAGGGAACACAGCATTTAAGCATCTGTGGGATTCAGGGTGAGTCCAAGTCGGCAATAGTAAGTTGCCATTTGTCAAAACAAACATAACTCACCAGAGGGTGGTGGCACATGCCTTTAATCCCAGCACTCAGGAGCCAGAGGCAGGCGGATCTCTGTGAGTTAGAGCCCAGCTTGTTCTACAGAGTGATTTCCAGGACAGCCAAGGCTATGCAGAGAAACCTTGTCTCACAAAACAAGACCAACTAACCAACCAACCAAACAAACAAACAAACAAACAAAAAAAAACAACTCTAGACCAGTTAGCCAGGATGAGCTCCTGCAAGCCAAGAGACATCTGGAGAGGCGGCAGCTAGCCTGTTCTCACCAGCAGGCAGTACTGGCAAATGGAACTTACTGTGTTAGCCTGTTATTTAACCATAAGTATGGAAATCCTGTTGAGTCGGACTCTTCCTCACACTCTCAGTAGCGATGGAGGGACTTGGGACAGGTCACCGGACCATGAAAGATTGACTGACTGATAGTGTTACTTGGCTTGAGGGTGGATGCTAGGGCAGGTGGTTAGGATGCAGGCTGCGGCTGCTGGGTCTGGTATGCTCTCCCCAGCCTTCTGTCCTCGGGGTCTGACAGGATAGCTGCACGGAAGGGACTCCTCACACCATTTCCTCTGTTGGGCCTCCTGTTCCTCTGTTCTGCCTAGGGGAAAACATGTCATCCTGACATCCTTGACTCCTCTCTTGATGGGACTCCCTTGCCTGCTTTATTTGCAAAACTTATTATTGCCACCATAGCTTTGTGTCCAGAAGAACCCAGATCCAAGTATACCATGTTCCCCCATTTGATTAACATACTAAGGAAGGCTCCTCTAATGTCTGGGGGTGTTTCTGTTTCTATTACTGAATACCACCGAGTGGTTAGTTAGTCTATAAAGAACAGAAGTTGCTTAGTTCTTGTCTTGGGGGGCCAGGGAAACCCAAGTGCATGGTGCTGGCATCTGGGAAGGGTTTCTTGCTCCATCACAGCATAGCACAGGGCGTCACTGGGTGGGACAGAGCAAGCTTGATTGTCCGGCTTTCTCTTCCCCTTGTCTTCCGCTAATAACCTGATGGTGGGTGCATCCTCATTAGCTCGTGTGACCTTCATTCTCTCCCAAAGGCCCCTTCTCCAGAGATCACTAAAACACTAAATCTGAGAATGAGTCTTAAACACGGGGACTTCAAGGGAGGCAGATTCAGACATGAGCATCTAGTCTGACGAACCTGAGTTCTGGAGTCTTTGGTCTGCTGGAGCCAGGACTGAAGCTGATTGCCAAGGCAGCACGTTTTGCCTGCTCTCTTCCCTATCGAGCGCCCAGGAGTCCATCTCTGCCTTTGTAGGTCTAGAGTTCTCAACCTTCCTAATGCCGCAACTCTCTAGTATAGTTTCCTCATGTTGTGGTGACCCACCCCCCCACCATAACATTATTTTTGTTGCTCCTTCATAAACTGTAATTGTGCTGTTTGGAATCCCCATGTAAATATCTGTGTTATCTGATGATCTTAGGGGACTCCTGTGAAAGGGTAGTGTGATACCCCCGAGGGGGTGTGACCCACAGGTTGAGAAACCACCACTGGCTTCAAGACTGCACAATTGTTTTTCTTCCTTAGTTCTTCTTGCCTTGGTCTAGATCGGTGCTGCTGTTCTGTTGGTGCTGACACACGTCACCCGTTCCGCGATTTCTACATTGTCAGTGTTGGTGTGGCCAAGGGAAGCTCTGTGGGCGACTCTGTAAGTGGCGGTGAGGCAGAGCGGGTGACAAGGTAAAGGTTAGTAATCGCTGACCTTTGCTCTTCAGGGAAGCACTCCTTCACAGGCCGGGCAGGCAGACCCCACCCTTCCTTTACCATTTGGCAGATGTCCCCCTCCCCTTGGTGACTCCCTTTCCATGTCATCTCTGCCTTGTGGCAACCCTTCCCTTCCCTGTCCTTTGGCAGGTGAGCTGGCCCTCCCCTCCAGAACATGTACGTCTACAGGACCACTTCACACGCTTACGCACAGTAGGTCAGCCCCCTTACCTATTGGCCTCGTTCGGCACACAGTGTACACGCTGAAATGGAACCCAGCATTCCCTGGCTAGCCTCTGCTGTGGTTCCCTAGGGGTAGGATATGAAAGTCAGACCGCCTGGGATGACCGTGGAGAGGCTCGGCTGTTCTACCTGTCAAACATGGCCACCAATCATTTCAAAGGTTATGATGTGAATGAAGAGATACAAGCCAGATAGCGTTGAGTGCTCCAGAGAGCACACAGTAGGTGCGCACACAGTAGGTGCTCAAACATTATTACCCTGTTTGCATCTGCAGGGTCTGTCTGATCAATGAATACAGAGGAGGTTAGAGACGTGCCTGACCCCTTTGGTGGGTCAAATCCTTTCACAGTGGTCTCATATAAGATATTCTATGTATCAGATATTTACATTTTGATTCATAACAGTATCAAAATTGCAGTTATGAAGAAACAATGGAAATCATTTTAGGGTTGGGGGGTTACCACCGCGTGAGGAACTGTATTAAAGGGCCGCAGCATTAGGAAGGTTGAGAAGCCCTGGATTAGAGGGGAAACAGAGGAAGCACGAGTTGATTGAGCGGAACAAAGATGGCCGATTGTGTGGCCGATGAACAGGAGAACGGGTCATGCAAACACGGATCTCAGAACAGGCCCCAGAAATACCTTAAGCATTTTGCCTGTGGCTTGGTTTTACGAGGTCTTCTCTTGAGGCTGGGGGTGGTGGTGGTGTCTGTTCCTGTAAAGGACCTCTTTTCTGCAAATATAAGCAGGGATTTGAGAGGTGTATTCCACATCCAGGGTATAATCGCCCTTGACAGTTGTTCCTCCAGAAATAAGGAATGGGTGAGCAGATGAAAGGAGGAAGGCAGAGAACCAGGGGAAGTGGGGTGGGAAAGGGACTCGCTAAGCCCTCCGGGGCCCATCCCCGAAAGCCGAGTAACAGTAGCGGGTTTATGAACCGGGTTTGCGGGCCTCCTCTGAGAGCAGCCTGAGACCCCATGCTGTGTGCAGAGCAGGTATCTGCCATCTGACCTTGGAGCACACAGTTTCTACATCCCTGTCAGCCCAGGTGTGTGACCCTCCTACGCCCTGGAATGTGGCCCACCGGGAGATACAATCAGCAGAATTCCTCTGGCTCCCCCCAAGAAGCACCCCTTTGGGGGAGAAAAGTCTAAACAAGCTTGAAAACAAAAATGTGAACCGGGCCGCTTTGGCCTGAACAATTGTCCTGTTATTATGACCACGTCCAGTAAGGAGGGAGAGCGATCGGGTAACACGTTCGCCAAAAGCCAGCCTGCTTAATCTTCACATCGTGGGGCGCCACGGCGGTGGGCCTGTTGGCGGGCCTGTCGGCATCCTCAGCTTGGGCTCTTGTCCCCCTGCGTTCTGTGATGTCACATCTAGTAAACTGTACGCAGCGACTCCCTTTTCTCCAACTGTCAGGGTCGAAAATATGTAGCCAGGATCACTCGGTGTGGGGAACAGGTAGAGAACCCTGTGCTGAAAGGAAATCCTCTGTGCACACCAGGACTTATTCTACTTCTGGTTCGATGCCATGAAAACATCTCCCCTAAGTCTGGTCTCCGGAATAAAATCCTGCCTCTGCTAGGGAGAAAAAAAAAGACTTTGTGCATCTATTAGGAGAAGATTCACACCTGATTTTGTGCACGGTGTGGGCGAGCATCCCCACACATTTGGGGTTTGAGCAGAGGGTACCCCTGTTTAAAAAGATGAGGTGCTTTCTACACAGATAGACACTTAGCCATTTGCTCTATGAACGTTCTTCCTACATTAATTTGTGCTGAACCCAAAGCACGGATTCATGTAGGAGGAGGAAACTCTCCAAAACAAACAAACCCAACCCAAGTCCCTGGCACTACCCACTGGACGCCACTTTCCTTTCGCTGGGCTCACTCCTCCAAAGGGTTCTCTCAAATGAAGGGAAAACACCTGTCAAGTATATTATTCTTTTTAGATAAAATAAATTTAGGGGCATTTTGAATGGCTCTGGCTCAGGCCCCACAGGGTCCCACTTATGTTTTGTAAACACTCCCGCCTTGGCAGCCCTCGGCTTCTCGGCTTCTCAGCTGTCGCAAAGCACGGTGGGAAATATCCTTGATCCTCCAAGTTGTGACTTGGGGGGGGGGGAAAGGGCTGGACCAAGCTGAGGGACTGTATCTGGGGAACGTTGGGGAGCTTCAAAGCAAGCTATACTGTGCCATTGTCAGCCCGACAGCCACCTCCAATACCAACTGTCCCACTACTCCTTGAAATAATTTTCATTCCCTCAAAACAAAGGTTAATGTGTGCCCAATAAATTAAAAACATAATACATATTTCACAGTGGCATTGTTCATCCTATTTCTTTCTTGTCTTCCTTCCTTCCTTTCTTCCCCTCCTTTTCCTCTGTCTACCCATATACTAGTCATCCATCCATCCGTCCATCCATCCATCCGTCCATCTGTCACTGTATTCTTAGATGGATTAACTGCTCACACTTTAATACCTCATCTCAAAGGGCTGGACCAAGGGAGGGACAAAAGTGAAGACAGAGCAGGAGTTAGGAGCCAGTTCCTTGGCCTGATGCACGGAACACAGGCACGTGCTCTAGGGAGAGGAGCTAAGTGGTAGTGTTTCGGCTTCAGGTGCCAAGCAATAGCAGCGCCCGTGGAAGTGATCTCAATTGTATTGGCCCTATAGCCGTTCCCTGGGAGATAATCCTCCAGAACCATCAGATGTGTGGGGCATGAATGATAGTCTAGCTCTGTCTGAGCTGTCTACACTCTGACTCTTCCCCCCTTCACAGTTGTACAGCATTGTGGGGTAGTGGAAAAACAAGAAAACAAACAAACAAACACACACACACACACACAAAAAAAAAGAACCCACCCATGTAGAGTCCTGTTTTCCCAATGTAAATTGCAACTCCACCTAGGAACAGCTAAAGAAATTCTTAATGTGGACCTGAAAGAAATGCTGGTTCTGCTACTAGTAATGATATAGGTGTGTGTGGAGCAGTGGGCGTGGCAAGGCTCTGTAAATGATCACGATCGTTCCTTCTATGGCATGAAGCCTAGAGAGATCCCAGAAGCAACCAATTGTTTGCTGCTTTGAAGACAGGACACCAAGGGACAGCACATCCTGGCTTTGAACAAAAGTCTGTCCAGTAGCTCTGTTTGTAAATAAAGGTGTGTCAGGTTTACAGCCACGCCCATTCATTTGCATATCTGGGTTGCTTTCCAGCCACTGGGGCACAACCCTAGTAACCCTGACAGAGCTTCCTCCTGCTGGCCTGCAAAGCTTAAAATGTTTACCATCAGCACTTTATGGGAAAGCATTTACCATTCCCTGGTGTAAACAATCAGAAAACAAAATAACATAACATACTCTAGAGAAAGACCCCGCATGAGGAGGAGGCATACATAGGATATTTGTTACATCATTATCTGCCTCTCAAGTGGCTGGAAACAATCTAAATATTAATCAGAAGAGGAAAGCTGTGGAGGTTGCAAAGAATGCATTCTGTCTATAGGGAGTAATGAAGAAAAATCTCCAGTAGAGATTATTGCGTGTGTGTGGGGGGGGGGGGGTTGGGGGGAAGTAAGGATGTACCCATTTGTGTAAGACACGTGAAACATACTGTATACCTCCTACCAGGTCATTGTAAATATGTTAATGCGGCGAAAGGACTAAGGGGAAAAAATACTCAAAACACAGAGCCTGGAGGGGGAGGAGGTCAGGGGATTTTTGCAGTAAACTCCAGTCCTATCTGAACTGCATTTACAGCATGGGTTATAAACGGGAATATTTATTTCTATGGCTTGTTTTTATCAAAAACTGATTACAAAAACATTGTGTAGAACACATAGGATACCTGGACAGACCATTGGAGCATGGCCATCGTTCTCACAGTTGGGATGAGGGAGAAAAGAACATGATATAAGTAAAGCAGTGAAGGCTGGGAAGACAGCAGTGTCCCAGCACCAGGAAGGCCTGGACGCGTGGAGTCACAGTGTGAAGACAGTGTGGGTAGGCGAGTCGTTATCCTCGCAGGAAGTCTTTTTATCACAGTGGAGGGAGCTAGGGAGAATTCGTGTTCCACACAATGTCACAAGGGGCCAGGCCTGAGAGAGGTAGCAGGTGGGAAGGTCAGTCACCTGGACTGGGAGAACCAGTCTATCTGTGTGGTCAGACTGGGATGGGAGAATTGCTTACTCTTTGCAGGTCCTTTGCCCTTTAATATTTTAATTTTGTCCTACAGTGCCCTGACAGGAGGATACCAGGAAATGTGTGCCTTTCACGGCTTCCAAAGCAGTCAGATTTAGTTTGGGATCTGGTTTCCAGCATTGAGGGGCATGCATGTCTTCAAAATCACTCCCGCTGCAATGCGGTCTGTGGCAATATTAGCACTCCTATTTTTAACATTAGGAAATCAATTGGAAGGAAAATGTACTTCCTAGTAGGATCGGCAGTTAGACAATAAAAACAAAGAAGCCTAGTGCTATTTGAGATGAGTGAGCGCTAGGTGTGATCGCTCAGCAAAATCAGGAAGGGGGGTGTGTAGTGATGATGGTAAAGGCCAACCCAAGTAAGTGCCAGGCCAGCTCGCCTATACCCTGTCTAAAAAGCAGAGAGGGAGGTTTAGGCAATCCAGCTACTGCAGGGGCCGAAGTAGGGAGATGAAGAGGTCAAGGACCACCTGGACAATACAATGAGTTCAAAGCCAGTCTAAGCAACTTGGCAAAGTTTTCGGCCTCAAAAGTACACACAGTATAAAATGCACTGGTGCCTATAGGCCAGTGGTCAAGTGTGTGCCTAGCATACACAAGGCCCTAGCTCAGTCCCTGTATTACAAAGCAAAGTTTGAAGCTGCAGAGAGTAGTTTCCCCCGTCTTCGTCTGTTCTGTGTCAGATGGGGCTGCTTCTACCCCTCCCTAGGGTGATCCCTGTGGCTTAAATGTCAGGGCTAAGTCATTGTACCTGTGGGTCCGGGGGTCTGTTGGCAAACCCTGGCCATGTGCACCAGACAGTACATACTTTAGACTTTGCAAGGCATGTGGTCCCTGTCCTCACTCCAATTCCTCTGTGGGTATACGAGTCCAGTCAACATGGTGCAGGTGACCCTTTGTATCTATGTCCCACATCTACTGATTTAGCTACCTCTGCACTGAAAAATCCTAAAAATAAAAATCCCAAAGTTCCAAAAAAGCTGAACTTAAGTTTGCCAGGTGCCAAATTCTGTGTACAGCCACATGCATCTAGTGATGTGTGGGCCTGCCCTGTTATATCATGGACCCTCAGTGTCTCCAGGGCTCCTTATGTGAGCCTTGCCCTCACCGTCTAGTTCATGCATGGTAGAGTTAGACATGCAGTACCTATATACCAAGTCAGTACAAACTTTCTTGCTGTTATCCCCTAGGCAAATACAGCACAACTGTGTACATAGCATTTAAATTGCATTGGTTATCACAACAGAGATAATGTAAATTAATGGGAGGCTGGGCGGGGGTTACATCGTGTGTATGCCATTTTATGAAAGGACTCAAGCCCCCCTTGCGTCTCAGTGTCTCTGGGAGTCCTGTATGCAAATTAGTATACATGGTTTCATTCTGAGAAAACAGTGCCAGGCTGGACTTAGTTCATAGGTTTGAAAACCTCTTGTCCTAAAAGCAAAGATTCTGCCTACCCTGGTGAGACAAGTTTGTTGTTTCCAGATCTGCATAATGTTTGAGGTGGTGTAGCAAGTGCTTAGGACAGGTGCTTTGAAAAACAGTTCGGGTCTGGATTCTGGCACAAAGTCAAGCCCTCTCACCTCACACAAGCAGTTCAGTGCCATGAGCCTCAAGACTTTCATCTGCCCAATGAGAGAATTAGAATAACATGACTTCAAGTGATAGAGTAGAGATGAGAGTATCCCAATAGTGGACTCAGGTCCCGAGCACTGAAAACATGTCCTGGCACTGTTGCCCCATATAAGAAGTGTGCTGCCATCCCCTCCTCACAAAGTCTCCATGCTGGTGGCACTCCTTTTCCAATACCCAGACTGGTGTGTCTGACTGGCTGAGTCCAGGTCATGTGACTACTTCCTAGCTGCAAGGGAGGCTGGAAAAGTGCCCATTTAATTTTTAATTTTTTAAAAAAATTAATTTAAATCTTTCTCTCCCTCTCTCTGTGTGTGCATAGTGTGTGTGTGTGTGTGTGTGTGTGTGTGTGTGTGTGTGTAGGTTGGCAGGTAGCCTATATACGTGTCCACAGGTAGCCATAGGGATCAGAAGCATTAGATTCTTCCGAAGCTAGAGTGAGCTGCTGCCTGACATGGCTGTTGGGAACCAAACTTGGGTCTTCTGTTAAGATCCTCCCTGGTCCCATTTTGACTTATTTAGTGGCTTTTTTCTCTGGCACTAAATAAAAATAACGAAAACGGGGCAGGCCAGGACAGAGCAGGGCAGGGCAGGACAGGGCAGGATGGTCTATCTGGCCTATTCCTACAGATGACGCCATCCCTCATGACTTGTTCCCCTGGCCTTAGCAACTGCTGCAGCTCCCTGAGGTTACCAGCCCCACCCACGGTGGAGTCACTTTTCTGGATCCTGCATTGAACTCTCTGGAACGTGTTACCAACCTGGGCTGTCAGCTCAGGCGTTGTGTTTTCCAGTAGGCCCTCGGTCTGTCCCACGCCATCTGTGAGCAGCCTTTAGATTCAGCGTGCGTACTGAGTGATAACTAATTATCAGGCCAATCCAGCCTTGCCTTAGGCGTGGCACAGTCTGCTCTGCCCTGGGGAGAGGAGAACTCTTGCTGAGGGAGCCACAGCCCCCATCAAGCCCGCCCGCTCTCCTTGTCACTTCCCTATGGTCTCCCTGGAAACTAATCCCATCCCTCTTGACCAGGCTGCCTGCTTCTGTGATTGTCAAGGTGGCTTATCCCCCTCGTTAATTAACTGCTCAGGAAAACGCTGTAAGACACTGCGCCGTTTTAGCTTCCAGCTTGTTAACACACGGGAATACGGAAGAACTTTGACCTGGCTGGCCCAGGGCTGCTGTGAGTTGTGTGACTCGGGAGAAAAGCCAGATGGAAGAGGCCCTTTTGTTTTCCGAGGCTTACCATGATTTCTAAAGGTCACGGGCTAAACGGGAGGGAAGAGTGGGACCAGCAATGCCATTGGGAGGCGGAGCAGAGGACATGTGTCCCTTGCCGAGCCTTGGCTAAAAGGCTGGTGTATAGAGTAGAGATGTGCAGGGTTAAGCTAATGGCTGAAAACATGATAATCTGCATTTTTAGAAAGATTTTATACTTTATGTGTCCGTATCAGCATATGTGTGCCCGAGTGTGGACATCTGCACAAAGGCTAGTACAGGACGTCGGATTCCTCCAGAGCAGGATCTATAGACGAGTATGGGCTGCCGGAATGGGTGGTGAGGCCTGAACTCTCTGGTCCTCTGCGAGAACAATAAGCACTCTTAACTGCTGAGCCCTTTCTTCGCCTTTTATTTGGACAACATCTGAAACAAGAAATAAACGCTTGGCCAGTGGGTCTGCTGAGAGACGAGGAATTGTGTCTCCTAGATGTAGTCCCTCCTTTGAGGAGGCCGGCAGTGAGACACATAAGATAGCACCATGGTTTGCCCACGTGTTAAGGAACAGTGGGGCCACTAGGGGACCCCAGTGGAGGGTGCCATTTGCTTCTTGGGCAAACCCGTAGCTACCCCTCTGGAGTCTCTAGGGAAGAATTTGTCCCTCACTTCTTTCAGGATCTAGGCACGTGAGCATCACCTCATGGCTTGTGGCTGCGTTGATTCAGTCTGTCTTGAACACCTTTTCGTATGTGTGCCTCTCTGACGAGCGCACACAGAACAGCACTTAGCATCCATCCCGAAACGCAGGGAGACGCAGCTCCTCGTGAACAGTTAGGCCAGCGGTTCTCAACCTATGGGTCGAGACCCCCACGGGCTCACATAACAGATATCCTGAATACCAGATATAGATATGTACATTACACTTCATAACAGCAGCAAAATTACAGTTGTGAAGTAGTAATGAAATAATTTTATGGCCGGGCGTGACCTCACCATGAGGAACTGTGTAAAAGGGCCACAACATTAGGAAATAGAGAACCCCTGCCCCTGGTAATCACACCTTTTATGAGCTAAGATAAATAACATTTACTCTTTGGCCAAGTAAGGTCATATTCAGGGGTTCTGAAGATTAGGGGGATATATACAACTCTAGGGGACATTTTCTACCTGTAAAGATCACCGTTTCAGTCTATAAGTGCAGATAGGTAAAGCTTCCTACAGGAACTGCCCGATCTCTGCCTCTTAGCTTACCTCCTAGTCCACTCATTATCCAGTCATTCATCGTTCCTCTATGTGTAGGCAACCCAGCACCCAAGCAATACAGGGCATCAAGCAATGGAAATGCACCTTTAGATGGCCAGTCCTGACGAGGTCACCTTTGAGAGTTCAGGCAGGAGATCTCTCAGCTCAGGCCTTCAACAGACAGCCTGTAGCATGTGCTGGAGTCCTGCTGCAGGCTGGCGCTCTCAAGGACATGCAGAGTCAGGGCTAGTTATAGCAAGAGGGAAGGGCTCACCAGCATGGGCAGACAGTGAAGGGGGAGAGGAGGCGTGGCACTTAGATATGAGGAAAGAGTTGCAGGCTGTTTTGTTTTCTTGGAGCAGTAGGGGGCGTAACGAGTCTCAGCATACCTTACCTGGACCACGGGAGAGCAGGAATAAAGACCCGCACTCATTTGCGCCAACCCGCTGTGAGAAGCAAGCAGCAAGGCTTCTCGGGAAATGAAGGAGCACACCATACATAGAGGCCACATGAGGACACTAGGAAAAGGTTTCTGGGAGTTTCTAGACATTCCTAACATGTGGGAATCCTTCGGCACGCTTCCTTCCAGAAGGACCTTGAACCCAGCGGTGACCAGCGGGAGGAAGATGGAGACGACACGGTCTGCGTGTGGGAAGTGGCGTCACGCTTGCTTCTTTAACTCTCATGACTGAGGCAGGGTATAAGGCTGGCTGAGCCACAGCCTAGACAGGCGTGTTCCCAGTGCCGAGCCCCGTAGATTCCCTGGGCATCTCGGAGGAAGGGTGTGGGATCTGTGTCCTCAGACTGCCCTGGAGACGGTGGTGCGTGGGCAGAGCAGGCAGGACACAGTCTAGATTCTTTGAAAGAAGTCTTGGGTTTTTTTTTTTTTATGTGATTCTCTCCCCCTCCCTCTGCTGCATCCCTCTGACACGTCTTGTTCGCTCTTGAGAGAGCCGGAAATTCCCAGTTCGGAAATGCTGTTGCCATGGAAAGGGGTTTTGAGCTGCGATTTCTTTGTCTTTATCTCTTTGGCTTTATTATTAACTGCTGTTGTATCTCTAAAATAACTTCTAAGAATATACTTGGACTGGGGAGGGGGGGGGAGGTTAGAGAATCCTTTGGCCAGTAGCCTGAAGGGTCCTGGCCGTCACATACTATATTAGTCAGAGTTCTCTAGAGTCACAGAACGTATGGACAGTCTCTATATAGTTAGGGAATTTGTCGACGACTTACAGTCTGTAGTCCAACTCCCCAACAATGGTCAGCAGCAGCTGTGGATGGAAGTCCAAGGATCTAGCAGTTGCTCAGTCCCACAAGGCAAGCCCACAAGGAAGAGTGAGTGAGTCGTCCTTCTTCCAATGTCCTTATATAGGTCTCCAGCAGAGTGTGTGGCCCAGATTAAAGGTGTGTACCACCGTGCCTTTAATCCCAGATGACCTAGAACTCAGAGATCTCCTTGTCTTAATCTTCTGGAATTCATAGCAACTATGCTTCAAGATCTCCATGCCATGATCCGAGTCAGAAACTTGTATCTCTGAGCCTCCAGATTAGGATCATAGGTGAGCCTTCCAATTCTAGATTGTAGTTCATTCCAGATATAGTCAAGTTGACAACCAGGAATAGCCACTACACATACCACATTGTATCCATACTACACTATCCACACTAAAACCATACTGTGCCACATGCAGCTAGCAAAGATGGGTGAACACAGGTGGGCAGGCCTGACTTACCATTCATGGCAACTACTGACTGCCCCCCCACCCCATGCCTCACAAGCTGGTCCCTGCCTTCTCCAAGCAACACAGCTGTGTTTCCTGTATCAGAGAATTAAGTCATAAAGGGCCAGGCGGTGGTGGCACACACCTTTAATCCCAGCACTTGGGAGGCAGAGGCAGGCAGATTTCTGAGTTTGAGGCCAGTCTGGTCTACAGAGTGAGTTCCAGGACAGCCAGGGCTATATAGAGAAACCCTGTCTCGAAAAAAACAAAAAACAAAAAAAACAAAACAAAAAAAAAACAAAAAACAACAACAACAACAACAACAACAAAAAAAAAAAAACCAACCAACCCCCCCCCCAAAAAAAAAGAAGTCTTAAAGGAAAGAATCATAAAGTCAAGAATCATAAAAGAGAGTAACATGGTGTGTCCCCCAAGGACACAGTCATTAGTGTTGTCCTGTAGGGGTCCTCTTGACCTCTGACCTCTGACCTCAAAACTCCCACCTTTCCAAAGCCAAGGAAGCCCTGGCCTATGCATGTTCGAGACAGAACAGAGAGTAGGAACACAGAGAACAAGGGCAATGGGGTGGGAGGTCAAAGTAGAACTCAATACATTGGTCTAGGGAAACAACCTTTTTCTCCCATTCATAAATAAATTATTTAAATTCTACTTGACTGTCAAGGGTGTATAATCTTCCATGCATGTAAAGTATTGGAAAGTACAGAAAGCATAAAAGAAACTAGAAAAAAAATGACTCATGACATCATTAATCACTATCCATATTTTGGCCCATTGCCTTTCAAGTTACTAACTGTAATTAATTCTGTTATAAATATCTCTGTTGTTTTCTGTGGGTTTTTTTTCTCATTATACAAGGATCATGGTGACATGTTACTTAAAATGTTCTGAAAATAGTATGTTTGGTCTCATAGTATTCCCCAGGGTGATTATGGTTTACCTAACATCCCTTCCTGCTGGCCTGGCAGGTAGAGCCTGGACATGCAAGGTCAAACTATCCCTGATACACAGACTTCCAGAGCACGTACATGAGGAAAAGCCCTCCGGTCCTTTCCCTGCACCCCTCACAGGTGGGATAGCTCTAGAAACCAGTGGCAGGCATTAGAGATTTAGCCCCGGGGAGTGAGGGCAACTCTTGCAACCAAGCCTCAAACTCTAAGGATTTGTCAGTAAGCAGGTCAACCCCTCTAAAGCTTCCGGTCACATTTGTAACACAATCGTCATCTCTTTGGCTCTTACTCTTCCCCCCCCTAGTCAGTCCACTTAGCGACTGTTTGTCAAACTCTGTGGGAAAGGGGCTGTGCCCTTTTAGTTTAGCTTTTGCAAAAGCCAAAATAACATGCTTCGAGGGCGTGGATGTCAGCCTTGTACATATTTGTTCAATTTCCCAGCTGTTGGCTCTCACGACTGACTGAGAGCAGATCATTCCGGTCTCCGTTCTGGTCCAGACTGCACTCTGAGTGTGCCGACCTACAGGGCTTCCCTGGCACCGGGCAGCCTCGGCCTGTGGAATCTTCTCCGTCACACCATCCACCGACCCAAGCAAGGCTCCTCTGGTAGACACCGTTTGAGAGCAGGGAGCGTGTGTGAGCCATGCATATCCGCACCCTGCGTCTGGAAATACGAAGTTTGAAACTTACCTGGTACCGACATGACAAGCAGAAAGTTCTGGATGATGGACCATTCTCATATTTTTGGATAAAGGATACTCAGCTGATATATTTGCAAGGATTGTAAAAAATATTAAAAAACAAAACAAAACAAAGCTTAAGAGTCTGAAACATGTCTGATGCCAAGCACTCCTCAAGAGTGATGGTCAGCTAAAAGTGAGAAAATAAGCACCAGGGTCTTAATCTTTGTGGTGGTTTGAATGTGCTTGGCTCAGGAAATGGGCTTTAAGACCGTCATCCTAGCTGACTGGAAGCCAGTCTTCTAGCGGCCTTCAGATGAAGATGTAGAACTCTCAGCTCCTCCTGCACCAAGCCTGCCTGGATGCTGCCATGCTCCCTCCTTGCTGATAATGGACTGACCCTCTGAACCTGTAAGCCAGCCCCCATTAAAAGTTGTCCTTCTAAGAGTTGCTTTGGTCATGGTGTCTTGTTCACAGCAGTAAAACCTTAACTAAGACAATCTTTGTCCTTATTTCTGATCAGAATGGACACCCAGAAGGCAAATTAAGAATAAAGGACTTGGCTGGGTGGTGAGCCTTTAAGGCCAGCGCTCAGGAGGCAGAAGCAGGTGGATCTCTGTGTTCCATCCAGGCCATTCTGATCCAGAGAGCAAGATCCAGGACAGTCAGGGCTACACAGAGAAACTCAGTCTTGAAAAATCAAAAGGAAGAGAAGGAGGAAGAGGAGGAAGAGGAAGAAGAGGAAGAGGAAGGACTTGGCTCTTCTTCAGACCCTTGATACCAGTTAGCAAACCCCTTTCAGAAAGTTGGTGCCAGTTTTGATTCTCACCAGCAGGCACTGAAAGGTCCAGCTTTATTGGATCCCTGCTAAGACTGACACCCATTTAATGATTTTTTATTTATTTTTTTATTTTTTAGTCTATCCTTGTTCTATGGGCAGTCAAAAAGAATTGCCATCTCTGTGTATTTC